>VMDO01012442.1:27462-62294 GCA_007922755.1 Pedetes capensis | reverse complement strand
CAGATCTCGGAAGCTAAGCAGGGTCGGGCCTGGTTAGTACCTGGATGGGAGACCACCTGGGAACACCAGAAGCTGTAGGCTTGGGAGAAGGACCTGGCAACCCCCTCCCAAAAATCAATCTGCCATTGAAAACCCTATGAACAGCAGAGAGGCACTGACAATAGTGTTTCCCCTGTTGTACAGAGGGTCGCTATGAGTCGGATACCGACTCGACGGCACCTAACAACAACAACAACAACATCAACCAAATCATATTTGTTTTTAAGAAAAATGGTATTCTGGCTCTACATAGTATTTAATATCCTTTGACCTGTTTCTTTCTCTTAATTATATGTTCATGTGCCATGTATCATTTCATTTTCTGGATATAGGAACATAACTGTGATAAGTCCATAAATAGATGTATGTGTAAAATTATTTTTATTTCTTTTTCTTCTTTTTTTCTTTTTTCTTTTTCTTTCTGTTTTCTTCTTTGTACTACTGGGGGTTCGAATCCAGGGCCTCATGCAAGTTTTGCAAGAGCTATACCACTGAGCTACACCCTCCAACGTATTTTTGCTTTTTTGATTAAAAGAGCATCTGGCTAAGTTTTACAGGCCGCCTCAAACTTGCGATCCTCCTCCCTCCACCTTTTGAGTCACTGGGATAGCAGGCATTTACCACTGCACCCAGCCTAATTTTATTTCTTATCTAATTATCCACTTAGGAATTGTCATATATTCCTAGAAAAGACTTTTTTGATAAGGGATTTCTGAGACAATGGATATTGACAGTACTAACAAATTGCTCACCATGAAAAATTACACTTTATATTCCTACTGTTTTGTCTATTTACCCTTAGTTCCAAGAACATTGGGCTTTTTATATTTATTGAAGTATACACATGTAGGGAAAAGTGCATGAATGATAAGCTCAATGAATTTTCACAACTGATGTTATCAATGTAATCAACTTTGTTCAAGAATGTGAGTTGTCAGTTCCCTAGAAGTTCTTGAGCCATTGATATTCAGACTCCAGAGGATAACTATTATCCTGACTTCCAGCTGCCTGGGTTAGTATTGTCTTCTTTAGGACTTTATCTAAATGGAATCATATTGTATACCCTCTGTGGAGCCTGATTTCTTTAGTGCAACCTTTTGTTTGTAAGATTTGTCCATGGTGTTGAAGTTGCAGATTATTTCATATTTTTATTTTATACTTGACTCTTTCATTACCAATATCCTCTTTAATTTTTTATCAATGTGAAAGTTTAGAGTATTATAGTATTATAGTTCTCACTTACCATCTGTTATTTAATGTGAGTTTGTGAGTGTTTTCTTGGTCTCCCCTGTTATTTTTTGTTTGCTTTATTGTGATGTTGGCCATTTAATATATCTCTGCTGTGACACTCTGTTGTGCTTTATTTTAATAAATTTTTCATTTGGGGATGAACAATAGGTCACATTGGCCTTTATTTACAAAATAGAAGAATGATTATTTTTACTGCCTCCCAAAGGCAAATTCAGATTAAAAACAGCTGTTTTGACAAGGTAACAGGTTTTTCTTCTGGGAGTCCTCTAGCTACAGGGTCTTGATCCTCTGCAGTGAGAAAATGGACACAATACGATACATGGATTCCAGACCCCAAGAATGAATCTTCCATGTGGTGGCTTGAAGTCATCTTTTACCTATCATGCTAGTACCTCTGACTTTCGCTAACTCATGCCTTTTTTTGAGGCCTTCTTTCAAAAATCAGTTTCTTTGGAATTGACTAGCCATAGTTAACTTTTGCTAATCTAGGGCATATAGTATCTCTAAAGTTAAAGCTGACTCATGTGCAAGACTGATGAAGGGTGAAATGTATAAGAACCTTTGCCTCAAGGATTCCCACACTTAATTATACATGAGAACCACTAGGGACAGCTTTAAATGAATACCAGTGCCTGAGACCATATTCACATGGCCTGATTTAATTAGTTTGGGGAGAATTTTTGGCATAAGTGTTTTAAAGGTTCATAGGTAATTCTAACGGATAGACAGAATTGAATACTACTGAAACTTCTGTCTCCTTGGTAATAATTCCACTAAGTAGATCGGTTTTAACCTACAAGGGAAGAAAGTCCTTGATTATTTGGTATCATAACAGACTTTTAGAGATGTGCCAACACCTTAATATTTTCCTTTTCCTGCTACTAGACAATATCACAAATTTCACTTCTAGAGTATAATTCTTTATTCTTATTATTTTGGTTCATAGCAAATGTAAATTACACTAAATATACCAATATCTGAATATGACTGAATAGGTCAGGTCATTCTCTGACAAAGAGAGTTTTTGAGACCTTCCCATGTTGAGGAGCTTGATGAAAAGAAATGAAGGCAAAAGGAGGGCATAATGGTGCATGCCTATCATCCCAGCACTTGGAAGATAGAAGCAGGGGGAATTACAAGTTCAAGTCTGGGCTAAGCAAAAGGTCGATCTTTTGTAAATCTGTCTTCAGTCCCAGTGAGTAATAGGGCTTTATAAACTGCAGTTCTGCCCTCATGAACCTTGGTGAATATCATGTTAAGTCTTGCAAGGTGAATTCTAGGAAGGTGGTTCAAAAAGTACAGTCCTCCTGGCACACCAAAGGGATATCAGAGCAAATTGAAAGTGCTTCCAATGGTTTAATCCTAAACATCTTGAACAACAGAATATATAAAGTAAGGTTAGACTATAACCCTAAGCGCAAGATGTTGTTGTTGTTGTTAGGTGCTGTCGAATCGGTATCCGACTCATAGCGACCCTCATAGGGTTTTCAATGGCTGTTTTGGAAATGCAAGATAAATATCTATAAATACCTGAGTCCCTACTGATGTAAATAAAAGTTCAAATAAGTAAGTAAATGATGAACAGAAAAATCTCTCATATAGAATTTCAAAAGATTTATGTAGAAATTTTTCACTTTTTATGTGTGGGCTGCAAATGGCAACTGTTTTTCCAAAGATACAATCTGGAAATGAGTTGAGAGAGACTGGGTAATATAAACACCTGGCAAAGCCCACCTCCACCAACTAATCAAGGTTAATATAAGCATTTGTAACTCATGGTGGTACTATATACCCTTGACACAATGCTTTGGGGATTGTACTTTAACTCTGTGATCTCCCTTCCGAAGAGCTGTAACTCTAATGTAACCATGAGGGAAAAAAGCCAGACAAAACCAAATTGAACGTTATTATATAAAATGCACAACCTGTACTAGTTAAAATAGCCAAAGTCTGAGCAACTGTCATAGTCCAGAGGAGCCTAAAGAGGCATGACAACTTTGCAGTGTGGTATCCTGATGGAATCCTGGAACAAAAAAATGACACTAGGTTTAAAAATGTCTTTAGAGGTGGCTTCAAAAATGTGTAAGGAAATCTGATTGTTATTAGGTGCTGCTGAGTCATGTCTGACCCATAGCAACCCTCACAAGGTTTTCAATGGCTGATTATTTTTTGACATTGCCTTGGGAGTGGATCGTCTCATCTTTCTCCCATTTTTGTGGTGCTGGGAATCAAACCTGGGACTTCAGAGACTGCAAAGCAGTACTCTACCAACTGAGCTAAGTCCTAGCCCCTAATAAAGCATAGAATTTAGTTAATAAAATGTCAATATTTATTCATTATTTGTAACACATATACCATAATACTATAAGACTTGAAAGACTCAATTTTTAGCCAATCTTTAGTCACACTTCTGAACTTCTCCCAGGCTTATCTGTGCACTTCCTTTAAAAATCCAATTTTATAAATTTCTTCATGCCTGGCTTCAGAAAAAAGACAGAATAGAGGAAGTGCAACCAGAGTGTTCTTTGGAAGGAAGGATGCCTAGACTGTGTCTTACGTATTTTGAACATATAGTCAGGAGGAGCCAATCCCTGGAGAAAGCCATGATGTTTGGGAGAGTGGTAGGTCAATGAAAAAAGGAAAACCCTCTACTAGATGTATTGACACAGTGTCTACAACAATGGTTTTAAACACAAATAAGATTATGTGCCTGACACAGACTCTGTGTTTCATTCTGTTGTACATAGAGTCACTACGAGTTGGACCTGACTTGATGGCACCTAACAACAACAACCTCCTTACCCTATTGTTTCCTCTTAGTAATTTTTCATCCAATGGCCACCTCCTTGATCCTTGGCTATAAATTCATATTGTATTTGGAGTTGAGCTTGATATTTCTTCCCCTATGGCAAGAGTATATTGTAGTGATCCCTGTAGCTGTTATAAGGGTCCTGAGAAAAGTTTTTCTTATTGAACTTTAACAAATACCAGCGAACAATTTTGACTTCCACAGATCATGAGAGTAGAGGAAAGTGAATAGGTAGTACTGTATATGGGAATTCTGTACTATTTTCACAAGTTTTCTGAGAATCTAAAGCTACTCTAAAATAGAAAGTTAATTAAAACTTGAAGAAGTGAAGGAAGAAATGAAGGAAGAACAGAAAGGTTGGACTTAGTAGAAAGGCGGGAAGGAAGGAAGAAAAGCAGACCAGCAGGAACTGGTTGTATCATGTTAAAAATTGAAATTCTCGGATTGAAACCCAGACCTTCTGAGTCAGAAACTCTGGGAATACTGCAACCATCCGTGATTCTGATTCTGTGATTGAGAGCTACTTTCTAACCAGTTGGCCAAGCTCTGTTTCCAGGAGCTTCTGGTTTTGAATGAGATCATGTTACTTTTTTTTTTTTCAATGCCCAGGAGTGAAGCATTAGATCAGGACTTTCATAGCTTTTGGTTGTCAAATTGTCACCTTTTGCAGAGGAATGACATTGTGGCCTTTTTTCTTCTCATATTATTAACATCTAATGTCCAAGAATCTTCTTGACTCCATTGTGCTCATGTGTTACACAGTCTCCAGCACACAGAGCTCTTCTACTTCTATCACCAAGCACACAATCTGTACCAACATTCCAGAAACTATGAATCACGTCAGAGTGTGAGCTCTCAGGAGACAGAGGCTTTGCCTACCAGATGGTGAGCTTGGACAAATTGTTTAATCTCTTTGTATCTAAGCTTCCTTTCTGATTTGCAGATGATATAAGAATACTTTTCTCATAGTTTTTGGTGAGAATTCTGAGTTACTATACATAAAGTGTTAGGGCTAGTATCCAGCACTTCGTGAAGACCCAGTAAAGATGAATGGGTTTTATTTTTGGTGATAAATCTCTTGTCTTTTAAATATCCCTCCACTTCTCCCAGAGGAGCAGAGTTTAGTGGGCAAAAAAATAATGTTTCAATAAAGATTTGTGAACTGAATGGTTGAATTAAGCCAACAAAATCCTATTGCAAACAAAATTACTACCCTCCACTCATACATAGGAATCTCCTACAGAACCTTGATTTTGAATTAGGGTGTTGGAAATATTTCATGTGGTTTATGCAATGCTTTTCAGATAAACTTAAAAATTGAAGAATATATAAAACCTGAGAATTAACCTTACTTCAAGCTCTACCACTTCCAGTTATGCTGTTTTGAAAAATAATTAAATTTTGATCTAAGATGGTTCTAGTTCCAGAGATCCTTAGCAGAGTTTCTATTAGTCTAAAAGATAAGAAAAGAAATTATCACCCCAGGGACTGTTCTAGCAACAGGTGAGTAAATGAAAATGCTTCAATAACAAGTTCAGATTTTGCTGATTTTCTTTTTGGTATAGGTTAAATGGAAATAAAACAATTTACATGCCATAAGTACACAAGCCTTAGGTGTTGTGGTTTGTTTTCCAGATGGGAATTAATGTGGTAGACTCTGCAGTATCCGGACTAGGTGGTTGCCCTTATGCAAAAGGTGCTTCTGGAAATGTAGCTACCGAGGATTTGATATATATGCTTCATGGCCTGGGGCTCAATACAGTAAGTCACTTTAACATATTTTAATATTTATACATTCCTTGCAGCTTCAAGTTGGAATGCTTCTCAGATTTGGGAAGTAATTTTGAGGTCAAAGTTTTACTGCATATTTTCTATTTGCTAAAATGCAAAGTGGGAAAATACAATAAAAATTTTCTCAGGGGCTTTATGAAGTATTTCTTGCTATAGCCCAATCACAAATAATGCTACCATTCCACATTTTTATGGTGTTTTATGGATTCCAAAGCACTATATTATTTTGTTTGTAGTTTACATACTTAGTGAGCTGGAGTCTGTGTCTTTATTATTATAATTGTTGAGTTTTGCAGTTTTGCTTCTTGTATTAACATTTCCCTTGGAGGAGACTGAGATCTTGGTGGTCTCACAGTGACAAATAGAGCTTCTAGCACTTTTCAAATGGTCAATGGAAGAGCGACACTTAATAAAACTTAGCATGTGAGGCACTCGATGGAAAGAATAGCCTCTTTCCAACTACTATGAATAGTCACATACTGTGTGATAACATCAACCAAGATCAACACCATTTTTTTTAAATGTCATGCTTGATAATACAGTGTATAAGTTTATAGGGCAGACTTTTTAAGAGGAAACTATGAAAGGCAAAAAAAAAAATCATAGATGATTAAACATCAAAACTGTTGTCTGAGATGTAAAAGCACCATTGGAATTACAAAGTGAAATTTTCCTCCCTCTTCCCCCTGCCCCTGCCTCTCCTCTTTCTCCCTCTAATTCCATTGATGTTCCTGTGGCATCAGATTTGTTCCTTGTCCCCATTCAGATCCTCAGCCCATCCCTTGCTTTTGGCTGCACTGTTATTCTGAATGTGCTCTAAGGAGAGCACATCCTCCATTTCACCTGGACAGTGAGGCACCATTATCCTAAAACCGCCTACTTTTAGTATCTCCCTGTCTATTCCCCAGCCTGAGCTGTTAGGTTATAATGGTCCTGAAAAAAAGTCTTTCTTATTGGACTTTAACAAATACCACTGCCTCCTTAGTGTTTCCTTCTACTCTGTTTCCTCACCTCTGAAATATCCACAATGTTGTGTCATGATCTTGTTTATTCTTCAAGCTTCCTATGCTCAATTCACACTTCACCTGGCATGAAACACTGCTAACTATTGTCTATAAACACTAAAAGTGATTGCTTAGCTTCTCTGGTTAAGCATAGTATTATTCAATTTATATAGTAGCTTAATCATTTCTAAACAAAGGCTATGATAGAAATTAAAAAGGAATAGATGCTGTCTTCAAGTTTAGTTGACTTGATTGAACTCAACTGACAGCTAGTATGTAAAAATGTGTCAGGTCATGTTCTATAACTTTGCAAGTGAGTCATGTCTAGTCATGACAATTTTACAATTCAAGAATTATGTGTAGGCTGACACAATTCAACCAGTTATCTAAGCTAATAAGCTATGATCCTCTGTAGAATGCAATTTCATTGTGGATCACAGATCCAATCTGTTACTAGGAACCACTAATTTGACTTCTAAAATATTTTAGTTGTTAGTTCTTGCTATGACTAGGTTAGTACAGGCCCTTCTCTTTTCTGAGTGTGTGTCTTTGACATTTATCATGCCTTCAGACTTACCTTTGAATTCATCCTCCCTGCTATCATCAGAGGATTTTACCTAAAAGGGCAATGATTATGTCATGATTCGCTTGACATTAGAGAGTTCTTATTTCCTCAAAAATGAAGCTGGGTACTGTCAAATAATTTGGCTTATTTTATACCTTTTCAAGTTAAAAAAAACCTGTACTCTGATGTGTCTGTCAGCTTGTTGTGCTGTGGAGGCTTGTACACTGCTGTGATGCTGAAAGCTATGCCATCAGTATTTCATATACCAGCAGAGCTACCCAGGGTGGACAGGTTTCAGCTGAGCTGACAGACTAAGACAAACTAGGGAGAAGGACCTATCAGCCTACTCCCAAAACAATTAGCCATTGAAAACTATAAATAACAGAGAAGCACTGTCAAATCTAATGCTGGAAAATGAGCCCCCACACCCCCAGGCTGAAAGGCATTAGAGGAATGGCCAGGAAAGATTTGCCTCCCCAAAGTAGAGTCAACCTTAATGATGGGAATGGAGTAAAGCCCTTGGGACCTCCTTTTGCTGGTGTGGCATAACACAAAATGAGAAGAAACACAGTGGCTGCAAAAATGGACTCAAATATAAAATGTTCGATTGTGTGCATGGCACAGTGTTGGGTAGTGTTTTGTTCTGTTGCACATAGAGTCACTATTAGTTGTACCTAACTTGAGAGCACACAACAACAAAGTAGAAAAAGTATAAATGTACATCATTGTATTTTTGCCTATCATTCTCTGTATATATCATGCTATTTTTCAAATATCTCTGCTTGCAATGCCACAGGCATCCTTCTCTCTCTTGACTCACATCCTCCACATAAAGCTCTGGTGTGGATTGAATGTTCTCTGACACATTCTCTCTACCCATTTTTTCTTGTAGTTGGTTGTTCTACACCTCTGAGTCCATGATCATCTGGACATATCTCTATCTGTGGCTTTAACTACACTACAGAATTTTCTGTTTATGGGTCTAAATTTCTAGAGTGTGCATAAGCTTCCTGAACATAGAAACCACTTTTTACACAATTTCTAGAAACCTCAGAACCCATCCTGGTACATGAGATATATTTAACCACTTGAAAAATGATTTAGGAATAAATGCACCCAGGTGAGGTGGCGCACACCTATAATCCCAGCAGCTCTGGAGGCGGAGGCAGGAGGATCACAAGTTTGAGACCAGAGGCAGTCTGCATAACTTAAGGAGACCCTGTTTCAAAAAGTAAAAAAATGGGCTGGGGGTGCAGCTCAGTGGTCCAGCACTTGCAGAGCACGCAAACATGAGGCCCTGGGTTCAACCCCCAGTACCGAAAAAAATAATAATTTAATATGTCCTTTTACAAAATATTTTTCTTAAACATTCTTTTTAATTAACATTTTAATTGTACATATTTATGGGGTACAGAGGGATAATTCAGTTCATATATACCATTTGCAATTATCAGACCAGGATTATTGACACTTCCATCTCCTTCAATATTTTATAAAGGAAAATTTTGATTAACATGTAACAATACTTTTACATATTTATGAGGTATAGTTTTTTTGCATATGTTAAAGTAAGCTTCATTATAGGATTTTCATAAAACTGCATCTTGTATTTTGCACTTGTTGCCTCCCTTTGTACCCATCCATGTTGCTCTTCTTTCCTCTGCCTCTAGTCTCCCCGCCTTGATTGGTTCCCTTGTATTTTCCAATCATACATTGTTGTTGATGTTGTTGCTAGGTGCCATGGAGTCAAGTCTGACTCATAGTGACCCTATGTACAGCAGATCAAAATGCTCCCCAATTCTGTGCTAGGCACACAATCTTATTTATGTTTAAGCCCATTGTTGCAGACACTGTGTCAATCCATCTGGTGGTGGGGTTTCCTTGTTTTTGTTGTTGACTTGCCACTCTCCCAAACAGGATTTCTTTCTCCAGACACTGATCTCTCTTTACTACATGTCCAAAATATGTAAGACACAGTCTAGTCATCCTTGCTCCCAAGGAACACTCTGGTTGCACTTATTCTAGGACAGATTTGTTGGTTCTTTTGGCAGTCCATGGTATATTCAATAGACCTCTCTAGCACCACAATTCAAAAGCATCAATTCTTCCTCTATCTTCCTGTTCAATGTCCAGCTTTCACAACCATATGATGCGACTAAAAATACCATGGCATGAGTCAGACGCACCTTTGTCTTCAATGTGACATCTTTGCTTTTCAATACTCTAAAGAGATCTTTTGCCACAGCTTTTCCTAGAGCAATGCGTCTTTTGATTTCTTGACTGCTGCTTCCACAGGTGTTGGTTATAGAGCCAAGAAAAGCAAAATCTTGGACAACCTCAATCCTTTCTCCATTTATTGTGAAGTTGCATATTGACCCAGTCATAAGGATTTTTGTTTTGTTGATGTTTAGGCACAACCCATACTGAAGGCTATGATCTTTAATCTTCATCAGTAAATGTTTTAAATCCTCTTCACTTTCAGCAAGCAGAGTTGTGTCATCTGTATAACGCAGGTTGTTAATGAGTCTCCCTCCAATCCTGATGCTGTGTTCTTCTTCATAAAATCCAGATTTTTGGATTATTTGCTCAGCATATAAATTGAAAAGACAGGGTGAAAGTATACAACCCTGACACACACCTTTCTCAATTTTAAACCAGGCAGTGTTTCCTTGTTCTATTTGAACAACTACTTCCTGGTTCATGTACAGATTCCTCATGAGTGCAATTAGGTGCTCTGTTATTCCCATTTTCCGAAGTGTTATCCATAATTTGTTATTATCCACACAGTCAAATGCCTTTGAATAGTCAATAAAACATAGATAGATATCTTTCTGACAATCTTACATAAGTACAATTCTATCTATCTATCTATCTATCTATCTATCTATCTATCTACTTACCTACCTTTAATGTAGTTCTAGCTCCTGCATGGGAAGAGGTTTTTTTTTTTTTGAGTCTAGGTTACTACTCTTAAAATGGTGATCTCCAGTTCCATACATTTTGCTGCAAATGTCATAATTTCATTCTTTACTGCTGAATAATATTCCATTGTGTATATATACATACCACTGTTTTAATCCAATCATCTGTAGATGGATATCTGGGCTAATTCCTTTTTCTTGCCATTGCAAAGAGTGTTGCAATAAACATGGAAGTGCAATTGTCCCTGTTGTATGATGACTTGACTTTGGATATACGCCCAGGAGTGGTATAGCTAGTCATATGCTACCTTTTTGAACATCATTGAAAAGAGGAGTAAACTACAAGTAAAACAGTTCTCTAAACTGTTTCTGTTGTTGTTAGATGCCATCCAGTTGAATATGATTCATAGTTACCCTGTGTACAGTGCAATGAAATGCTCTCTGATTCTGTGCTAGGCACATGATTTTATTTATGTTTAAGCCAAAGCATTTCTATCGAGAAATAATTGAAATGTCCTCATTGTCTAAAACACAATCATTGCTACGAAAAGCCTTATGAATCTTCATACTTGTCTATTCTTGTGGTTATGTGCCCTTGAATCTGTTCTACTCATAGTGACCCTATTTACAACAGAAGTACCCCCCAACACTGTGCCATGCACACAGTATGTTTTTTATTTGAAGCCATTGTTGCAGTCACTGTATCAATCCATCTAGTTGAGGGTCTTCTACTATTTTGCTGCTCTAAAAGTCTTTCAAAAATGATGTCCTTCTCCAAGGATTGTTCCTCCTGGCAACAGTTTCAAAATATATAGGACCCAATTTAGTCATTTCTGCTTCCAAGGAGCACTCTGGTTGCACTTCTCCTAGGACAGATCTGTTGGTTCTTTTGGCAGTGCATGGTATATTCAATATTCATCTTCAGCACCATAATTCAAAGCATCAATTCTCCTGTGTCTGTTATTCAAGCCCAGCTTTTACAAGTATATGATGCAACTGAAAATACCATGACATGAGTCAGGCACACCTTCATCTTCAATGTGACATCTTTACTTTTCAACACTTTAAAGCATCTTTTGTATCAGCTTTTCCCAATGTAATGCATCTTTTGATTTCTTAACAGCTGCTTCCATGAGTGTTGATTATAGAACCAAATAAAGCAGAATCTTGGACAACCTCGACCTAGTCTGCATTTATCATGAAGTTGCTTAGTGATCTAGTAGTAAGGATTTTTGTTTTGCTGATGTTGAGGTGCCATGCATACTGAAGGCTATGTTCTTTGATCTTTATCAGTAGATGTTTCAAATACTCTTCACTTTCCAGAGTTGGGTCATCTGCATAAGGAAGGTTGTTAATGAGACTTTCTCCAATCTTCATACCATGTTCTTTTGCATATAGTCCAGCTTCTTGGATTATTTCATTAGTGTAGAGATTGAAGAGGTATGGTAAAAGGATACAGACTTGACTCACACCTTTCCTGACTTTAAACCAAGCAGTATTTCCTTTTTCTGTTTGAAAGACTGTATCCTGCTCCATGTACAGATTCCTCATGAGTACAATTAAGTGTTCTGGTATTCCCATTCTTTGTAATGTTATCCATAATTTGTTGTGATCCAGTCAAATGCCTTTACATAGTCAATAAAACATAGATAGACATCTTTCCAGTATGCTGTGCTCTCAGCCAATATCCATCTGACATCAGCAGTGATGTCCTTGGTTCTACACCCTCTTCTGAACCTGACTTGATTTTCCTGCAGTTCCTTGTCTATACACTGCTGTAGTGACTTTTGAATGATCGTTGGTAAAATTTTACTTGCGTGTGATATTAATGATTTCGTTCAATAATTTCCACATTCTGTTGGATCCCCTTTCTTGGGAACAGGCACAAATATGGATCTCTTCCAGTCAGTTGGCCAAGTAGCTCTTTCCCAAATCTCCTGTCATAAGCATGTTAGCACTTCCAGTGCTGCATCTGTTTGTTGAAAAATCTCTATTGGTATTCCATCAATTCCTGGATCCTTGTGTTTCATCAATTGCTTCAAGGCAGCTTCCATTTTTTCCTTCAGTACCATTGATTCCAGATTATATGCAACCTCTTGAAATGGTTGGTCAGCCAGCAGTTCTTTTTGGTGTAAGGAACTCTGTGTATTCCTTCCATTTTCTTTTGATGTTTCCTGGGTCATTTAATATTTTTCCCTGTAGAATCCTTCATTATTGCCACTCAAGGCTTCAATTTTTTCTTCAGTTCTTTAAGCATGAGGAAGACAGAGCATGTTCTTTCCTTTTGGTTTTCTATCTCCAGCTCTTTGCACATGTTATTATGATATTTGATTTTGTCTTCTTGAGCTGCCCTTTGAAATCTTCTGTTTAGTTCTTTAACTTTGAGGACTTCCTTTTACTTTAGCTGCTTGATGTTCAACAGCAAGTTTCAGAGTTTCTTTTGACATATAATTTTTTCTTTTATTCCTGTCTGTTTAATAACTTTTTGCTTTCCTTATGAATGATGTCTTTGATGTCATGCCACAACTCATGTGGTCTTCAATCATTAGTGCCTAACACATCAAATGTGTTTGGGAAGGGGTCTCTGAACTCAGGTGGGATATACTCAAGTTCATACTTCAGCTCTTGAACACTTGTTTTAATATTTTTCAGTTTCAATTTGAAACAGTGTATGTGTAATTGATGGTATAATGCATAATTAGTGCCCAGTTTTGTTCTGACTTTTGACGCTGAGATTTTTATCACCTCTTTCCACAAATGTAGACAATTTGTTTCCTGTGTGTTCCATCTGGTGAATTCCATGTGTATCATTGCCAATTATGCTGGTGAAAAAAGGTATTTGTAATCAAAAGGTCATTGTTCTGACAAAATTCTATCATGGGACCTCCAGCATTGTTTATGTCACCAAGACAATATTTTTCAACTACTAAGCCTTCTTTTTTCCAACTTTTGCATTCTAGTCAGTGGAATTAATTATCAGTACATCCTGATTTCATGTTTTATTAATTTCAGACTGCAGAAGCTAGTAAACATCTTCCTTTTCTTCATTTGTGGCACTAGAGGTGGGTAGGTAAATTTGAGTTATAGTCATATAACTGGCTTTCCTTGTAGGTGTATGAATATTATTCTATTACTGACAACATTGTACTTCAGGACAGATCTTGAGAGGTCTTTTTTGATGATGAAATTGTCAGTACAAGCGTAGTAGACCATATGATTATGTGACTCAAAATGACCCATACCAGTCCATTTTAGCTCACTGTTGCCTAGAATGTCAATATTGATGCACTTCATTTCCCTTTTGATGATTTTTAATTTTCCTAGATTCATACTATGTACATTCCACATTCTAGTTATTAATGGATCTTTACAGTTGTTCCTTCTCATTTTGAGCCATGACACATCAGCAAACACAGAACCCTGGGGCTTTACTCCATTCCCATCGTTAAGATTGACTCTACTTTGAGGAGACAACTCTTACCCAGTCATCTTTTTAATGCCTTCCAACCTGGAGGGCTCATTTTCCAGCACTATATTTGACAGTGTTTCTCTGCTGTTCATAGGGTTTTCAATGGCTAATTGTTTCTCAAGTGAGCTGCCAGGTTCTTTTCCCTCTCTTAGTCTGGAAGCGCAACTGACACTTATCCACCATGGGTACCCCTGCTGTTATGGCAAGGCTTTTGGCATCACAGCAACATGGAAGCCCCCACAGCACCACAAACTGATGGACAAGTGAGGGCATACTTGTCTATTTTAGGAAAAGAAAATCAGACTTCCATTAATATTAAAAACTGCTCTATAATAGCAAGGAAGAGTGAATATGTTTAATTTTAAAGTCTCATTGATTCTAGTCTGTGTTGAGGGAGGATAGAGGAGCTTATGGAATTCTACATGAGAACAAATCTGTGGTTAATCCCTGTGACAGCAAAAGTGCTCAGTGGAGACTTTGATAGTGACCTGTTGTTACTCTAAGACCCAGAGATGATGCGCAAGCCCTGAACTTGGCCTTTGTGCCCAATTGTGTATCTGTCATTCATGGATTTGCCTAAGCTTCTGTTGATCCTATTTATACTTTCAGCCAGTACAACTTCTCAAGTAAAGAAGTTCCAGATGTGTACTAAATATTGCTTCATTTTATCTGACTTACAACTATCTGCTTCAGTATAGTAGCAGCAATACTGATTCCGAATATGGTAAAAAAAAAATGCATTCACCTCTTCTATAATCTATATGGGTTTATAAAGTTTGTTTCTTTATATATAGTTAGGAAATTATTTTTACTTATTCATTTCTTATCTATACATTTCTCCATACCATTTTGACTTTGATTGTCTATTTATTGATTTTTTTTGGACTGTTCTCTAATTCCATTAGTGTCCTTCGTAAACATCAGTGTCTCCTGAATCATACTGAGTTATTCAGATGTGTCTAGCCTATACTATTACAAAAGGGTAAGGTTCAATGTATGTTTTAGTAAGGCAGACAAATCTAAAATGCTGACTACATGGTTCATGAAAACAAATGTTTCCCTGAGTTGATGATGAGCAAGACAATGTTTAAGAATATTAAATGATTAAGCAACTACTAATAAAAATTTTAAAAGATCTCTTTTATCTGTTTTTCCTTTCCTCTAATTTCCCATTCTTTCTGATATCCCTTCTTTTTTTCACCAGGGTGTGAATCTCTACAAAGTGATGGAAGTTGGTGACTTTATTTGCAGAGCTGTGAATAAAACCACAAACTCTAAAGTAGCACAAGCCTCCTTCAAAGCTTGACTTGAATGGATTTATGACATAAGATTGAGAAGATACATTCCAGTTATATAGCTTCATCTGAAAATGACTAATGCCAATTCTTTCTGAAATATGAAGTAATAGAAGAGAGTGGGAAAAGAAGAGACAATTTTAAAAAGATTATAACTGGATAAACTGTAATGCAATCAGAAGCAATACTAGTTAGCAGGTAAATTGCAAAATGAGAGTAAATAATAAAAGTTGTAGACACTTTTTGGAACTTGAAGAAAAGTCTACCTTTTTCTCTCATAGAAATGTGTTAATTTAGTAGATGAGAAAATTGAGTTCAGATTTCCTTAAGCATAAAATACTGTGTTAATACTTAATCAAAGTGGCGTAACACAATGTGCATATTGTCAGTAGTTTATGAGCCCCTGCCTAGTATGTACAGTGTGTGGTCTTGGTATTATGTGTTATGCCTCTAGATCTCACCTTTCCATTTACCTAGTCAGTTAAGTTATGAACCAAAAGTCAAATACCTGTCTGACCCTACATAACTTTTAGCAATAGAACTTTTAAATTTCCAATGTGGTTAACATCTGTTAGGTATTTCAATGACTTTACCTTGCTCCAATAAGCTATGGTCAATGGCAAGATGCCACATCCAGGAAACACATTATGACCTCCTATGTTTGTTCCATGAGTCCAGTTTACCAAACTTTACTTTTCATCCTTTTAACTAACAGTGTTACTATAAGGTCTTTTTCCCTGATGTCCAAATTGCTGTGATGAGACTAGGCTGATATGTATACCATAACCTACTTCCATAAGTTCTAGTTTATTTCCAAATTGCTCAAGGAAATATCACTGAGATCCCAAGAATATTAATCCTTAACTATTATTATGCTTCTGAAGTTACATATGGCCCCATGACACATGTACCTGTGGTGAAGTAAGTGCTGTGGTGCCTCATGTCCTGCACACACCCAGGGCTCTATTTTGACTCTTGTGTGATGCAGTTAAGATTTAAGACAATTTTTTTATGTGCTATTGGGGGTTGAACCCAGGGCCTCACACTTGCATGCTTTGCAAGTGCTGTGCCATTGAGCTGCATACTCAACCCATTTTTTTACCCTTTGAGATAGGGTCTGGCTAAATTTATGCAGACTGCCTTTGGTTTCAATCTTCCTGCCTCTTCCTCACAAGTTGCTGGGATTATAGGTGTGCGCCACTGTGCCCGACCCCAATTTAAGACAAATTTTAATTCATAAAGATTCCATTTTGATTGACTCAAGTTATTTTGATTTTATCAGATCACTTTTTGGTTAATTATTTTTAATGGCTACTTTAAAAGTTGAGTTGTCAGCCATTTTGTCTATTACACTGGAAAGCATTGCCATAAATACTAAAAATTAATAGAACAAGGATTGAGAAGAGGAGCAGAGGAACAGTGTCAAAAAAACATTTCTGTCACTTATGCAAATCAAATTTGGATTATATTATTACATGTGGATCTGGAATGTAAGTTCTATAATTTATATAGACTTCTCTATATGAGTTCATCTTATCTCTGAATAAATTTCAATATATTGAAATATGAAAGTATTCTGGACTTCCTAGGAAATATTCATTAAAGTCATTGAAATAAGAATAAATTCAAGGAAATTAGGGAAGTGCTGATTGCAATGAAGTTATTTTTAAAGATAGACAGTATGAAAGACTCACAAGGGAAATATATTGATAATTATTGAAACAAAACTAAATTTCCAAGAAAAAGCCCAACTTATTAGCTCTTGACATGATGGTGTAGCAAGAACTGTAACAGCATGTTCAGCTTTAAAAGTACTGAGAGCAATTCACCATTTTGAAGTTTCTACTAGAGGAAAAGGGACTGGGATTTAGCTTAGTTGGTAGAGCACCACTCTGCAGTCTCTGAGGTCCCAGGTTCAATTCCCAATACAACAAAAATGGGAGAAGGACATGGCAATCCACTCCCAAGGCAATCTCGACACAATCAGCAATCGAAAACCCTATGAGGGTCACTATGAGTAGAATCTGACTCATATGGCACCTAACAACAACAACAACAACAACAACTGGGGTAAGGGGGATATACAGGCAGAAGATAAAATTGCACCTGCTTACATGTCTGTCTCAGTGATATCACCTTTGTGCATCACTCTTCATGAAGTACAAGCCTTTCACCCTAGGGCAGTGACAAGCACCTATACCAAGTGCACACTGTAGGATATGTACCCTATCTTCTAGAGTGCTGACTTTCCTCTCTTGGAGCTGTGGACAACTTAGTTTTGAGTTATTTGGAAGAGTGTCTGTTGATGTCAATGGCTTATGGAATCAGTGAAGTTGAAAATGTTACTGTTTTGAAATGAAAACCATGGACTCCTTTAAAAACAGAGCAAATAGAAACTTAATGCCCTGTTGCTTGGCACCTACATAAATCTACTGATTCTCACTTCCATGAATACCTTGATGCGACCTAATCACATTTGCCCCAAGAAAGCTTATGTTTTAGATATCTGGTATTCCTTTCTCCACTCAAAGCCCTTTGCTAGCTTAAACAGAATTTATTTTCAGGTTTAGGGGTAAAAATCAGATAATCACAAAAAGTAGTCTGAAGTCCATAGGCAAAATCCTTCTAAAATTATATTTCAGATGACTGCGAAAACTTGAGTCATTTCAAGACCCACCAAAACCCAATACCCAGACATATACTGATACCAAGTTTAGCCTTGTTGGAAGGGCTTAGGAATAGTGAAGAAGTTATAACTTTTATTGAAAAGCAAATCAAAATAATTTTTCTTAACATCATTTCTTCTTAAACCAAAAAAATTTATTCTATGTTCTAGAACCTGTAACATTTTTCATAGGTATGTGTTGCTGACGTATTATGTTATTGTTGTTGTTAGGTGCCATTGAGTTGGTATCCCATTCATAGCGACCCTACATACGACAGGTGAAACGCTATTGTCAGTGCTTCTCTGCTGTTCATAGGGTTTCAATGGCAGACTGATTTTTGGGAGTGACTTGCTGGGTCCATCTCCCAACCTACAGCACCTTGTGTTCCCAGGCGATCTCCCATCCAACTACTAACCAGGCCCGACCCTGCTTAGCTTCCAAGATCTGATGGGATCGGATGCCACAGGGCTACAGCTGCAGGTGACCTATTATAGACAAGCATTTTAAGCTTAAGTTCTGGCATGAGGATGTAGCTCACTGGCAGAGCACTTGCCTACCATGTACAAGGTCCTTTGTTTCCTCTCCAGTACTTGAAAAAAAAAGCACTAAGCTTTCTAAAAAGTAGAAATTTTCTAAATTCACAAAGTAAATAAGTGAAATCTTGTTATAACTTTCTGGAAAAATTTAGAATACCCTTTTAGTTTTGTTTATTCTGACACCTTGAAAAATAAAGATGGAACATTGAAGACAAAGGTGCACCTAACTCATGTCATGATATTTTCAGTCACATTATATGCTTATGAAAGCTGGATAGCAAATAAGGGAGACATGAGAATAATTGATGCTTTTGAATTATAGTCCTAGAGACAACTATTGAGTATATCATGGATTGCCAAAAGAACCAACAGATCTGTTCTAGAAGAAGTGCAACTAGAGTGTTTCTTAGAAGCATGGATGGCTAGAATGTGTCATGTGTATTTTGGATGGGTTGTCAGGAGGGACCAATCCCTAGAGAAGGACATCATGTTTGGGAGAGTGACAGGTCAACAAAAAGGAAGATCCTCAACTAGATGGATTGACACAGTGGCTACAACAATGAACTTGAACATAAAAGTTATTGTGTGCATGGCACAGTGTTGGAGAGTGTTTCATTCTGTTCATAAGGTTGCTATGAGTTGGACTCCACTCAGTGGCACCTGACACTGATAACAATACTGACCCCTATAGGATTTTATAGATATCCCCTTAGCTGTACTTACATGGCTATTAATTTCTACATACATGCATCCTGGACCTCCTAAATCATTAACTCCAAATATGAGTTCCAGGATTATTTAGAATTGAGCAAATAAGTCACAGATATCATCCCTATCATAATTGTAAGGAAGAAGTGGAACTAAAGACTTGGAAGCAGGCATAAATTTCAATTGAAGTAATTAGCAGGGAAAGAATTGCTATTAATATCAGTGGCCATTTTGCTTTCATGTATTATAAAGTATATTCATTTTGTTTGTTTGAATAGGGCAAACCCAAAAGTTAAAAGACTCATTTTATAGATAGAGAGGAAGGGCAAGTGAAGGAGAAAGTAAGGATGAATGCAAGAATAGAAAGAGGGGAAAGTATGGAATATGGAAGTAAGAGAGAGAGGATGGGGGTTGTGAGAAGCTGTATTTCTAGGTTTGGAACAGCTCTAATAGAAAAGCAAATTCTTCTGCAATAAGGTGCATCAGTAAGGCCATTTTAAACTACAGGAAAGAGAAAAATCAGTAGGCTCAAACAACAATAAATATTCTCTTATGTAACAAATATTCTTGAAAAACTGCTTTTGAGCTGTTATTTAATTTACTGGGTCATTCATAGTACCAGTAAATAGTTTCTTTCTGTTTTTCTGCTTCTCCAGTCTCAAGGTGTTCGCCTGCCTTCAGCCTCCCACTCCTCCCATGTCTTAGATTATTGCAGCCCTCCCAGGTTGCACATTGCACAGTGCGCAGCAACTACATGGGCTTTTTCTTCTTCAATGTCTTAATCAATGAAGAACATCGCCCCACCCCACTCTACCCCAAACTCCCTCTCATTTTTACTGAGCAGAATGTCATGATGTGTCCCTTTCATAAACTTTTATCTGTGTGAATATAGACTAGTGGGATAGACCATATAGGATCATTGGGGAGCTGAAAAAGATCAAGGAAGTAAACCTGATGGAAGTGAATTGTATGTTAAGACAGGGTGGAGGACTCAAAGGCAGGTAAGTTAACAATTCCGAGGCAATACTCTGTATGTGACTATTCTGAGACAAGGGGAAAGGATGGAAACAGGAATCACTTTTTATTTGAAAGGTGTAGGTTATAAAATGGAAATAGTAGATCCTGATAACTAGACTCTGTTTTTTTCCAGGAGGTGGAAAATGAGGTCTTCTGGCATTAAAGATGGTCGCAGAATGAGGGCTCAAGAAGAATTGTAAAGTTTGAAAACTACTATGTGGGGAATGGGTAATAACATACTCAGAGCTGCATTGGAAGTTAACTTACTCTACTTAAGGTTTCTGGTGGCTGTTATGTGCTAAGTCCAAGACTACCTATCAATCCTCAACCTACCATTCTCACCCAGCCTGTGACAGATTCCCACTTACTTGAAGTACTTTTTCTTTTCTGTGACACTTCTCAACCTCTATTTTCTGCTACTCCCTGGCTCTTTCCCCTCTACCTCTCTTACTTTTCGTCTTTTTCTCCTTTATGTTTAACTACAGACTCACAAATACATGATTACTTGCACCTTCACTAATCAACATGTGGCCCAGGTCAAGCAGGATCATCACCACCTGGGCTTTTTTGAGAAATTCAGATCTACTGCGTCACAGACTGCATTATAAGAAGATCTTCATACTACTCATAATATACCTTAAGTGTGAAAGGCACTTGCCTGTTTGACACCTCCTCTTTGGTGTCAGTAGGCATCAGAACTTCATATTTTTGAAATACCTGAGAGCACTTTCCCCTCTGTGCTTCACACTCTAGCTCATGTCTGTTTTCTGCTTCTTGGACAAGACAGACCCAGGTCCATCTCAGGTTCTTCACTCTAGTTGTTATCTCTACCTGTAATACTTCTTTTCCTAGGCATGACTGACTCCTTTTTGTGATTCAGATCTCAGCATAAATTTTACCTTCTTAAGAAGTCTTCTTGGACAATTTGGTCTATAGTAAATCTTCAGTTATTTTCTCCCAAAACAAGCTGTTTAATTTTTATGGATTTTTAAAACTACTATTTGTTCATTTGCTTGACTGTTTTTCTTTCTTTTGCCAACTGAATATATGCTGTCTATCTTTTTTTACCCTTACTTCCTTAATATGCAAACATAATGCCAGGACCTGACATTGTATCTTTCTAATAAATTCTAGTTGGAGGGAAGAATAGAAATAAGTTTAATTCAAACATTTGGGAATTTAAGTAAGCAGACTACCCCCAAGCTATTTTTCAAATATCTACATATTTTTAAATTTCCTGAGGCTCTAATGGATTTGGGGTGTTTATTTGCTCCAAACAACTTAGGAGCAAATTATTGGAAGTACTTAAAACATACAATGAATGATTGAGCAATGGAATGTGCACCAAATTTTTATTACATATTAATTAAAATTCCTTTGTTTGCAATCTTTTCTTTTCAGTTATACTGTTCTGAAAAAGATGTACAATGATTAATGTAGAAGCAAAATTGATTTAATAGTTGCAAAATGGATATAGCAAATGACTTATTACTCTATAATCCACCAACATCTATGTTGTTGATGTTAGTTAAGTTGGGTCCATTAAGTTGGGTCCAACTAACAGCCACACTCATGGGATTTTCCATGGCTGATCATTTTGAAAAATATCTGATTGTTTTGAGATTGGTTTTCAGGAGTGGACTGCCACATCCTTTTCCCATTTTTGCGGTGTTGGGGATTGAACCTTGGTCCTCAGTGAGTGTGCAGCAGTACTCTACCAACTGGGCTCAACCCCAGCACCACCAACATTTGTAAATAAAGAAAAAAATGTTACAGGCTGAGGTGCAGCTCAGTGGTAGAGCACTTGCCTTGTATGTTTGAGGACTTGGGTTCAATCCCCACTACTGAGAAAAAACCTTCAAAACCAGAAAAGCAAACAAACAAACTGCATGTTAGGGAAATAAAAAATGCAAGACCAAAAATATTTTTTAAACAAGAAACAAATAAAAGTGAAACTCCTGAAATTGATAGTAAATCAACAAAATCAATAACAACAAAAACCATCCTAAACTGAAGAAGAGACATATTATAATTAGGAAGTAAACAGCTTTGCTTTCAGCATTAACAATTGCGTGAAATTCTTCTTTCCTTTCTTTCTTTCTTTCTTTCTTTCTTTCTTTCTTTCTTTCTTTCTCTATCTCTGTCCTTCCTCCTTCTCCTCCTCCTCTTTCTTCTTCTTCTCTCTTACCCCAGTCATTCCCTTTTTCTCTCTCATTTATACTTGTACACACACACATTTATACATAATTCACCATTCTAGTGTTGGCCATTAAAACCCAGTTTTTTCATCAAAATCTCTCTGTAATCTGTCTTTTTTCTCTGAAAGCATCTAGAACTTCATTGTTTATTCAAGTATCAATTACAACACTTCATCAAGGCTTTTATACCAGCTATCATCTATAGGATTAAGATATATAAAATTTCATAATGATTTGATATCCAGGCTTTATTACTTCAACATTTCTCTAGTAGTTTTTATTTATAAAGTCTCAGAATCAAGCTTCACAATGAGTATGACCCTTAATTCTTTGTGACTCATACATATCCAAACAGTCTATGTTCTCATTTCAGACTGTACATTACATTTATCAGTGCAGGGTGGGGAAAGTGGTAGTTAACAAAATCAATTCTTGGTTATCAATCCCAGAAATTCTGATTTAATCCATGTGGAGTGAGGCTTCAAGCATCAGTATTTTTTTAAAAAATATATTCCTGGCAGTTTTCATGTGCAAATTTATTTGATATTCTCCATTCTAGAGCAGTGGTTTCTAAAATATGAATTCAGGACCAGCAGCATGAGCAACACTTTCTGCCCTTCCCAGGATCTTCATTCAGATGAGCAGAATCATCTGAGAGTTATCTTATAAAATTGAGATTGTGGATGTATATTTATTACATATTGTTGTTGTTAGGTCTGTTACTGAATCTGTGTCCAACTCATAGCGACACTATGTACAACAGGCAAAAAACTATTGTCAATGTTTCTGTGCTATCCATAAGGTTTTCAATGGGTGATTGTTTTTTGGGGGGGAGTGGACTGCCATGTTCTTCTCCCAATATATTTCATAGATGACTGAAAGTAATAGAATATCAACACAATGGAACACAAAATAAATTCCCTAGAAATGCAAATTCTCAGGCCAGCCAAGACTTGGTTCTATTGAATCAGAAGCATTGGGTTGGGGCCAATAATCCATGGTTTTAGAAACTGTCTAGGTGATTGTAAAATTTGAGGATGGCTATAGGGTAAATTGTCTCCCAAAATAATAGCGGTCACACTTGTAATTAGCTCAAGAGAAAAATTAACAGGACTCAGGTAACTGCATGGCCTATATCTATATAGCCTGTAGCTGTAGCCCTGTGGCATCTGATCTCGTCAGATCTCAGAAGCTTAGCAGGGTGGGGCCTGGTTATTACTTGGATGGGAGATCGCCTGGGAACACCAGATACTGTACGCTTCAGAAAAGGACCCAGCAACCCACTCCCAAAAAACAATCCACTCTTGAAAACCCTATGAATAACAGAGAAGCACTGACAATAGTATTTCACCTGTAGGATCGCTATGAGTTAGACACCAACTGGATGGCACCTAACAACATATTTATACAACAGAGCAGCAGTTTGAACATTCATATCATTTAAACAGCCATACCACTGCAAATTTCCGAATGAACAGGACTTACAAGGGAGAGGCAGAACACGCAAAACAAATGCCAAGATTCTCTGCTGTATTCCTTTCATTCACTCTGTTTCTCAGCTTTATAAGGTGTAAGAATCATATATACAGGCTTATCATTAGGATTTTTCCAGAGGACTTGGGCCTGAGACAAATTCCATCATGTTTCTCTACATGGTATCCATCAAACTCATTGTAAGTACAAAAGCGAACTAAAATGAGTACTAGATTTAGCTATAGAGGAAAATGAAAAATAATGCATCTGTTGAAGGAAGAAAAAAATGGTCACCAAACAATTCTGCCCTAGTAAGAAAGGAGATTTAATGGACTTAGTGCATTTCTGTCACTCTTGGGGCTTCTTTGGCACCAGCTGATCTTAAGCTCTTGAATCTTGGTTTGTCACTCAATGATTATACAACTAATGTCTTTAAACCTCACTTCCTTCACCTGTAAAACTCAAGTAACAATAGTCCTTATTTATACAGCTGTTGGAGGGATTTCATGAAATAATGCTCATGTGTTTGGCAAAGTGCCTGGCACTTAGTAAGTGATCAATAAATGTTAACTATCAGTTTTATTATCCCTTCCTGTGACCCCGGCCTGAAGTGGGACTTTGTCATCCATTATAAGTTGTTAACTCCCAGCGCTACTCTTGTAAAACATCATCCCTGATCCTGTTCCATGTAAAGGATGTGTTATCTTGAAAGGGTCTGCCATGATCCCCCAAAGGACAACTTATAGTCAAACCCAAATCCACACAGTTTTAAATTGGCATGCTGTTGTGATTATGCTGAATTGCTGAGCCCTGCCTTCTGAGTTAATTCTATTCTGAACTTTACATGGGTGTAGTTTGCCTTGGGAACTGATTATGCAACTGATTATGCAACTTCTGCTGAGTAAACTTAATGATTCAATCATCATAGTAGGTTCAGTTTCTACATTCTGGATCATCTACAACCAGACAGTGCACAGATATTAGGAAGTTGCTCTCTTTTTTCAGGTAGACAAATGAGCAGGTGGATTTTGATATCCCAGATTGCCACACAAATTTTCAGTACTTCGTTGGTGGACTGTCTAATTAAGCAGGCTTCTTTCTACTTTCTCCTTGTTCTACATGGCTCCACTGAAAAATTATATGTTTAGTTGAAACGTAGTATGTTTTTTGCTTCCAAGGAAGTCACCCCTCTTTGAACCTGAGTCATAATATCAAGCTTATATGGCCTGTGAAAGAGACTTTCAATGAGTTGAGAGGAAATAGGTCAAAACTTCTGATGACTGCTTCATCTCATCTTCCTTTCTCCAGCTAGGCCTTTAAGGTTTCTATCAGTACACTTTCCAGGCAATCATACCATGATCCTGTATTGTATGCATCCTGAAAATGTAGCTCTTAATCAGAAGGGTAGCCAGCTGCCAAGGGTGCTTTCCTATAATCCCAACAACTCAGGGGACTGAGGGAGGAGAAACTCAAGTTGCAGACCAGAGGCAGCCTGTACAACTTAGCAAAACCATATCTTAAAAATTAAAAAAAAAAAAAAAAGCCAGGCATGCATTTCAGTGGTAAATCACTTGCCTAATGTGTGAGGCCCTAAGTTCAAACTTCCAGTAATGCAAACAAACAAAAACAAAACAAAACAAAAAAACCCAGAAGGATTTCACAGTGGCCTCTTTTTATCTGCATATAAATGTTAATGTATTAGATTGTTGGGAAGACATTCTGGAAGCATTTTGAGAGGCCTATGGCATTACAAGGAAACATTGCCTGGTCTTTCCAGAACTTCATCCAGATCAAACTGGATTCTCTATAGTCAGCTCACAAAATCCTCATTGTGTGCATGTGTATACTGCAAAAGTAAGGGGAAGAAATAGCATACCAATGTCTGGCTATGTTTTATAGCAGCCTCTATACTCAGTACTTATCAGAGTGGCAGAAAGAAAAACAGATCTATAAACCTTCCTTTAAATAAAGAACAGTACATCTTAGTTTTATTTACTCTAAGAATCTTCGCAGATGTTGAGGATCAGCGGAGTTCAGGTTAGAATTATGCTCGTAGAAGAGAAGGGAGAAATATGTGATGATGAATACTGGAAGCAACAGTGCAGGGAGATGTTGTCCTGTAAGAGATTTACACACATATGTGAAGGATGGTGTCCAAGGCAGACCCTGAATATCTCTTCCTCTTCCTCTGCCTCCTGGACATTTTCTTTTACAAATCACATAGCTAAAGGCTCTTCCCTGGACTCCTATAAAGGTACATTGTTATCATTAAGTGCATTTTCATGTATGCAGACAAAGTTGTCTTAAAGTTGTCATTTTGAGAAGTCATGCATTGATGCTGATGACATTATTTTACATAAATGGAATTGCATTGAGTCCCTTCCACATAAAAATCTAAATTTTACTACTGTACTGTTTTGCTCTTATGCTGATATTGTTAGCAAAGATATTATTTTTGTTGTTTTGTTAATTTTGTTAACAAGCAAAATTATCTATATTATCCATTAGGTTTTTGCCCTATGGCATTCAGTTAGTTCTAAAAATCAAACCCGGATGGCACAAGTGAAATTTTCTATATTCCAAGTAATTGTAACAAATGTGATCTAAGACAATTTCAGTGAGCCATACATAAACACATTCACTTTAGCAGTAGAGTGTTTAAAGAGTTGTTTAGAGTTTCAAAACAACAGTTTTGAAGAGATATTCGTTCACTTCTGTACTTGTTTAAAAACATTTTATTTTTTAAAATTTTCTTATAATCCATATAATTTATGCAGGTATATTAAGGATGAATTATTAAAAGTAAATGATTCACAGGTGAGTAAATTTCAGCTTTACATGCCAAATATATGAAGAATAAATACTTCTTACTTGAGAAACTGAAGTAGGAGGGTCATTTGAGCCCACAAATTTGAGGTCAGAGTAGGTTGTTTAACAAGATCTCATCTCCAAAATAAAATAAAATAAACATTTCAGTAATTTCAGTAGGATCCACTTCTTCGGTCATAATTATCTTAAGTCACATATGGCTTATTTCACCCCCAGTTCACAAACTCATGACACATAAGGATATATATATATATATATATATATATATATATATATATGTTGGGGATTTTTAAAATAATATTTCCCAGCTAGGGTCCCTCATAACAGCCTGAGGGGCTGACCCCTAGTTGACCCCAGGGCTCATCTCACTCACTCAAAACAGCCCCACACATCGAGTGAGCAAAGATGGCCCCGGGCCAGCTTGACCAGCCTTAACCACCTTAATTTTGATTGGCTCCCCTCACCACCTTGCAGGTAGTAACTGTCTCCACTTGGCAGTTATGTCCGTTTGCCCACTGTACCTGCCAGCTGTGTGCCCTGATTGGCTGAACCCCACCATGTGACCCCTCCAGGACCCTATAAAAGCAGGGCTCCTGAACCCCATATCACTCCTTTGATCCTCACCTCTCTGACCATCTCCTGAACCTCATCACCTGGACCAGTGCTCCCTACTCCAGCAAGACCATCTAGCAAGCCGGCGAGACCAAGCCCAGGGGCCCCGAAGAGCCAAAGGCATCTAGCAAGCCACGAAGAGCCTCCTAACTCCTCCCATCCTTGGGAAGGAGGGGGGTAAAGAAGGCGAGCCGCGAGTGTCAAGACCATCGGACCTCAACTAAACACCAGCGGCTGTGGCTGTGCCTTTAAAGCTGAGCTGTACCAGCACTTTGCCTGCAGCATTCTATGCTACAGGCCTAGAGCCAGCACTTAAAGGGATAGAGCCTTGCTCTATAGGGGCTGCTTGCTCCTTGCTCTCCATAAGGGGAGCACCCCAATAAACCTTCCCCGTCTTTCTCCAACCATCTGAATGTCTCCCGAGGTCCTTCTTTCCTGACACCGGCCATGTTTTATGTTGAGGGTTTGGCCCTAACTTTAGCCGGGCTAGAGCTAAAACCCCGATATATATGTGTGTGTGTGTGTGTGTGTGTGTGTGTGTGTGTGTGTGTGTGTGTGTGTGTATATAATTTCAGTACTTAGGGGGTTGAACCCAGGACTTACACATATTCTGCAAGCACTCCACCACTGTGCTTCATACTTAACACATTTTTAAAAGATTTTTTTACTTTGAGACAGGGTGTTACTAAGTTACACAAGCTGCCTCTGGCCTCAAACTTGCAATCCTCCTTCCTCAGCCTCCCAAGTCATGGGGATTACAGGTGTGCATGACAGCATCTGGCCATAAACATGCATTGAATGCATAAATAAATAAACATAATTTTTCTATTTTGATAAATTGGGAGTATTATTATAAGCTTTATTTAGTAATAATCTCGCTTAATATTGAGATATGTTGTTGTTGTTGTTAGGTGCCATCCAGTTGGGTCCAATGCATAGAAACCCTTTAATACTGCAGAATGAAACAGGATCTGACACTGTACCATGCCCAGCACTATTGTCAGTGCTTCTCTGCTGTTTATAGGGTTTTCAATGGTTGAAAACCGGAGTGGGCTGCCAGTTCCTCCTCCCAAGCCTATAGCACCTGGTGTTCCTATGCAGTTTCCCCTCAAAGGAATAACCAAGCCCTACCTTGCTTAGCTTCTGAGATCAGATGGGATAAGGCACCAAGGTGGTATGGCTATAGATGTATAGGACAAAATAAAAGTACTTCTCTCAATGGCCTGACACATTTCTATTTTGAAGATCTGTGCCTTGTGGAATTTCTAGTTTCACTTACTATTTTAAGTCTCTGAAGATGGACAAGCCCATCAGAATATTAGTAAGTAGACAAGGTGTATCATCTGATGTTCAAACCAGTCTTGCTATACTTGTCTCATGTATAAATCTAGCTTCACCTTTTTTTTTTTTTTCTTTTTTTTTTTTTTTTTTTTTTTTTTTTTTTTTTTTTTTGGTACTAGGGTGCTGAACTGAAGACCTGACTCATGCTGGGCAAGCACTCTACCACTGAGCTACATGGCCTCTTTCTTATTTTGAGGAGAGTCTTGCTAAATTGCTTAAGCTGTCTCAGGCCTTGACCTTGTGATTACTGGTGTGTAGCACAGAACCTGGTTAAGGACACTAATAGTGGCTGAGAGATAAAGCAGCTCCTCCAACACATATATACACACTCCAGAAACAGATTATTTTTTAGTGGTTCTGGGGATGAAACTCAGGTCTTTGTGCCTAGTAGGCAAGTACTCTGCTACTAAGCCATATCCTTGTCCCTATTTAAGTAGTCATTATTGTTGTTGTTGTTGTTCTGAGACACAGTCTCACTATGTAGCCCAGGGTAGCTTCGTACTCATGAACCTCTTGCCCCAACTTTCCAAGTGCTGGGAATACAGGTGTGCACCACCAAGCTTTGCTAATGATACAATTTATGTTATGTGTATTTCACCACGCTTGCAGCCATAGCACTGTGGCGTCTGATCCCGTCAGATCTCGGAAGTTACTCATGGTCGGGCTTGGTTAGTACTTGGATGGGAAACAGCCTGAGAATATCAGGTGCTGTAGGCTTGGGAGAAAGACCTGGCAACCCACTCCCAAAAATCAGTCTGCCATTGAAAACCCTATGAACAGCAGAGAAGGACTGACAATAGTGTTTTGCCTGTTGTACTTAGGGTTGCTATGAGTTGGATACGACATGATGGCACCTAAAACAACAACATATTTCACCACAAATATTTATTTATATATTTACTTGCTTACTTAGAGACAGGGCCTCTCTGTGCACCCCAACCTGTCCTTGAACTATGTAGTCAGATTGGCCTCAAAATAGAGATCTTCCTGCCTCAGTCTCCCAAGTGCTGGGATTATAGGCATGTACCATGACTCAGCGGCTGGGATTTGGCTCAGTTGGTAGAGCACTGTGCTGCAGACTCTGAGGTTCTGAGTTCAATTCCCAGCACCATAAAAATGGGAGAAGGGCCTGGCAATCCACTCCCAAGGCAATCCCAAAGCACTCAGCCATTGAAAACCCTATGAGGGTCGCTATGAGTCAGATACCAACTCAACGACACCTAACCTAAAATACTTTGGGGTTGGGATTTAGCTCAGTGGGTAGAGCGCTGTGCTGCAGTCTCTGAGGTCCTGAGTTCAATTCCCAGCACCATAAAAATGGGAGAAGGGCCTGGCAATCCACTCCCAAGGCAACCCCGAAGCACTCAGCCATTGAAAACCCTATGGGGTCGCTATGAGTCAGATACTAACTCAACGGCACCTAACAACAACAACAATGTGACTCAGCTTCACCATGCTTGATAGCTTGGAAACATATTAGCTTTCATCATTAAACTGGTTTCCTTAGGGTCTCAAGATAGCTATTTTAGCTCAAATTTCCCCATTCACATTCAAAGCTAAAAGAAGGGAGAATAGGAATCTGTTGCATCCATCTTTTTATCAGGAAAATTGTAGCTTTCCAAGGAACCCTGTGCATTATTGGCCACAAATGCATCATATCACCATGTTTTGTGTGACAGTTCAAGCATTTGATTTTGGGGCATTCCTCCCCAAACAATGGTATAATTCTATGTATGCAAGTGGTTGAGACTAGATTCTGATAAAGCAATTACGTTGGCCATTCTAGATAAAGGCCAGGTTTTACCATGTCACAGAGATAAAACAATTAGTAAAATAACAGATGGTTCTTGACACTAATCAGGAAATCACAGAAAAAAATCACCAAGTGATAATTGCAATAGTAAAAAGTATTAGGAGAAGTTCACCTATCTTTAAAATGTATGATAAGTTATGATCTTGTCAAGCATGTCCATCTGGAGGACATGATTCATGATTCAGACAAGATCTGAAAAAATAATGAAGTGCCTAATCATAGAAAAAAGGGGGGGAAAGACCGTTTCATGTGAGGGGAATACATATATAAAGACCCTCTAGAACAAAGGAACATAACTTTTTTAGAGAATTCAAAGAAATCACATGTGGCAGAAGTGAAGAAGAAAATGGAGGAAGATCAATACATAAACACTAGTGAAAAAGGAACTCAAATTATACTACACTATACTTCTAGGGATTCATTTGAGCAGACATCTCAGGATTATATTTAAACCTCACACTTCTTTAATGCAATCAATGAGTGAGGTACATCAGGCACTCTCTTTTTCTATACATTTGTTCAGTAAAAAAGCATAAATAGGCCAATGGTAGTGACACAAATCTGTAATCCCAGTGACTCAGGAGGTAGAGGCAAGAGGATCATGAGTTTGAGGCCAGAGGCAGCCTGCATAACTTATCCAGACCTTGACTCAAAATAAAAAATAAAATAAAATAAAATAAATGGGATGGGGTACAGCCCAGTGGTAGAACACTTTCAAATTTTCTGCAAGGCCCTGGGGTCAACCTTCAAGAACCACAAAAAATTATCAATAAAAATTAACTTAACAAGAATAAGTTTTCCATGTATTATGATGCCATCATTCTAATAAATATTTCTCAGATGACATCACAATTCCTTGACACTGAACGAATAGAAGACAGAGATTAGTTCTTCTTAGTGAATAGCTCTAAGGAGCATTTAGAATAAAAACTATCTCTCTTTTGCTTTTTAATTACTGTAGTAGTCATTTTTCTGTTGTAAATAGCACAATACCAGAGACTAGGAAAGTTTCAATGAGCAGAGGTTTATTTTAGCTCGTAGTTTTGGATGTCCAAAGTTGAGGGGCCATATCTGCTGATAGCCATCTGGCTGATGGATTCCAAGGGAGTTCAATACATTGCATGCTGACAAGCAAGGGTGTGTGCATGTGTGTGTGTGTGTGTGTGTGTGTGTGTCCTCTGACCTCTTTACTTCTCCTTATATAGCCACCAGATTCAGTCGCAGAGACTGTAGCCTCAGATCTCCCTTCATCCTGCTCACTTCCCAAAGGTGCTGCTTCTAAACAGATTTTTTCACTCTCCTAATACTGGGAGTACCAAGAAATATGCACAAATTAAGAGATGTTATCTATGTATTATTTTTTGAAGTTTTGAATTACAGTAGCAATGCATAGTATGATGCTTGCCCAAAAGATGGCATTAATCAAGTGAATGTAATCATATGGCATATTCTAAAAACAGCAAAGTGAATTTTTTTTTGTTCCAAGATGTATATACATGTTTTTGACACCCTCTGTACTTCACAACAGGGATGAATTTCAATACATGAAACCTTTTGGGGCACACACAAACCATACCAAACCATATCATTGAAATTCTTGTAGCAAAACAAAAGGCACAAAGGGCCAACTCTTTCCCAATATATTGGCCATTAAAGTATATAATCTAATTGAGGTCAGTGGCTGTGGTAAATGTAACAAGATGAAATTAGTGTTTTCTATCTTTATATTCAAGTGTGAATCAGAAGGTAAAGTTGCAAAATATGTTCCAGGAAAAAAGAAGAAATGTGTAATGAAGGATAAGTAATGAATAACTAACATGATTGTGTGTTGTCTGGATTTGCCTTGGATGATATACAGAATATAGAAGAATCTGAAAGACTGCTTTTGGAGAAGACTAAGGAAAGAACCAGATAATCACACTTTAAACAGGGTTCAGACTGGGAGGTGATACTTTGTGAGTGGTTGGATCAGGTCTGAAAGTGAATTCACATACTTGAGAACTTCTATCTATTCTGATCTGCAGAGCCTGGAGATAAAGTTCCATGTTTTGTTTGCTGGACACATCACTTACTGTTGTTGTTGTTAGGTGCCTTCAAGTCATATCCGACTCATAGTGACCCTCATAAGGTTTTCAATGGCTGATTGTTTCGGGATTGCCTTGGGAGTGGGTTGCCACGTCCTTCTCCCATTTTTGCAGTGCTGGGAATCGAACTCGGGACCTCAGAGACTGCAGAGCGGCACTCTACCAACTGAGCTAAATTCCAGCCCGACACATCACTTAGGGAAATAAATTATACCTTTACATTTCTTTGTTATCCTTAAATCACCTAAAGTGGAGCCTAGAAACTGCTGGTGTTAATTACTTATTTATTTGGTGTTCTTTTCATCAGTATGGAGGACATTTTTAGGAATATTGGGCATTTTCACTACAATAACCTGTATTAGAAATTCCCAAATCTACAGTTATTTGTAGAGTCATGCCATGTGAACCAATAGCAAGTACTTAGGATGGAATTAATAAGAATTTTATTGATTCAAGGTGCTTTACACCAGCTGTCAGACACAGACCAGACTCCTTAGCTATTCTTCACCCTGAATTCATAAAGAATAGCATCCCCAAAGGACAATTTTAATTGGAAGCATATTTTCCTCCCATGATGCAAACTCAGGGTCACTACAGGTAACCTGAAAGATTGTTCCACCATATGTTATCCCCAGAAAATATAATCCCCAAATATCATGATACACAAGGGGCGAAGATTACATAAGTCTTAAGATAAACTTCCCATCAAGTCAGTTTACCGTAACTGAATGGTTGGGTTTCGAATGAAGACGAAATGTAATTTAGATTCTGGTGTATATTAGGAAAATGAAAATTATGTCATCCACCTGTTGTGAGCTTGTAAGTTTTATGCTAAGCTGCATAATGCCCTTTAAGATATTCAAAGGTGAGTTTAATAAGTGGTTATATACTCAGAAACAGAAAACTTAAAGATTTTTATTACAGTGAAGTTAAACATATAGTACTATTTTTCATAAGTACATTTTAAAAATGTCTATTAGAACATAAGTTTCTTTCTTACAAGAGCTGGCAGGAATTTTAATCAACAAAAGACATTTGTCTACATTAATGTATACTTGCAAACATATTTGAACATCTTGGAATGGTGACATGTATCTATTATTAAAGATGAACTTCACGAGGAAATATTTAATTGGTTTAAGCCCTCAAAATAATAAACTTAAAAAGTGTCAGTTCTCACTCCTGATAAAATGTTTCCAATTCCTGCTGTATTATTGTCCTGGCATGAATAGTTACCATTAAGACTAGCAAATAGCTACCTATTCATATAGAGTGCAAATCATAATGTTAGAGCCAAAATGATTAAATTTGCTTATTGCTTTAATATCCAGTCCAGACACCATGTAAAGAGAATTTAAATGGGATTTACTGCCAAGGTACCTTAGTGCTGCCATGATTAGTATTCATTTGCAAAGGTATTTGTGTAATTATTTAAGTCACTTCCTTTTAAGTTTCAGTTCCATCAGGGTGAGATTTTTGTCAGTTATATTCAGGTCCTTCAACAAACAAGGATAAATAAGAGTGTTTCACAATTTGTTGAAAACCACTCTTAGTGATGCTGTAAGGAATCATGCTGGAGATTAACAATGAAAAAGCAAGAGCAAAAGAAGTAGTATCAAGCAGACTATGAAACTGCCTATCCAATGACTGAAATTACTGCTTGATCAAGTCAGGATGCTCCTGACTTAATATAAAGATGATAGTTTATTTTTCAAGTGTGAAAGGAGGGTATTTTTTATTGGAAATTTTTAATATACACCTTAATGTGATTCACTCTGACATGCTTTTCATTGTGACATTTCCATATATGCATTTTGATGTACATTATTCATATAGGTTCCCCCTTACCCTCCCCTATGCTTCCCCCCCACGACCCTGCCCATCTAAGTCTTCTCTATCTTTTACTTGGTAATATTTTTCTATATGTACTTGAGTTCCAGTTCTGTTTAAGATAGAAACATTTTCTGTAGTGACTTTGTTTTTATCTTGTTAGAACAATTGCATGCATTTTCTAGGCCATTTATATTGACACCACTCTTACCTTTTTTTCCCCTTTTATTTTGATCTGACCTTTGAATAGGATTTTTCCTTCTTATAATTTTGATTCAGCTCCCACATATAAGTGAGAACATGTGGTGTTTCTTTTTCTGAGCTTGTGTTTGTTCACTTAAAATAATTTTCTCTAATTCCATCCATTTTGCTGTGAATGACTTTATTTCATTTTTCTTGATTGCTGAGTAGTATTCCATTGTGTATATATACCATAGTTTTTTTATCCATTCTTCTGTTGAAGGGCACTTTGGTTGATTCCATATCCTTGCTATTGTGAAAAGTGCTGCATTGAACATGGAGATGCAGGTGTCTCTGTGGTATGATGACCCATCTCCCTTTGGGTAAATTCCCAATAGTGT
>VMDO01012442.1:0-27362 GCA_007922755.1 Pedetes capensis | reverse complement strand
CATTAGATCTATTTTTAGTTTTTTAAGATACCTCCATATTGATTTTCACAGTGATTGGACCAATTTACAGCTCCACCAACAATGTAAGAGTGTTCCATTTTCCCTACAACCTTGCCAACATTTGTTGTTATTTGTTTTATTGATCTTGGCCATTTTTACTGGTGTAAGATTAAATCTCAGAGTTGTTTTGATTTACATTTCCCTAATGGCTAGGGATGTTGAGCAGTTTTTCATGTGTTTCATGGCTTTATGAACCTCTTCATTTGAGAACTGTCTACTCAGTTCCTTTGCCCATTTGTGTATTGGGTTATTTGGTTTTGGGGGGAGTTCTTTATAAATTCTAGTAATTAGACCTTTATCTGATGTATAAAATGCAAAGATTTTTTTTCCATTGTGTGGGGGTTTCCTTGACTCTGTTAATTGTTTCTTTTGCTGTGCAGAAGATTTTTAATTTCATGTGGTCCCATTTATCTATTCTTGTTGCAATTTCTTGAGTAATTGGAGTCCTATTAAGGAAATACTTTCCTATGCCTATATGATGGAGTGTATTGCCTATCTTGCCTTCTATAAGTTTTAAAGTTTCTGGTTTTATGTTGAGATCTTTTATCCATTTTGAGTTAACTCTCGTGTATATTGAGAGATGTGGATCCACTTTCATTTTTCTGCATGTGGATGACCATGTTTCCCAGCACTATTTGTTGAAGAGGCTGTCCTTTTTCCAGTCTACTTGCTTTGCTCCTTTGTCGAAAATCAGGTGGCTATAGGAGGGTATCTTTAAAAAGACAAGGCAATATGCAAGTTGGCCTTAATTCTTCCCTTGGTCTTCTCTCACACATACAACAACTTAATGTACATGATTTTCATATTTCAAAAATTATCATTGACCTCTTTGAGCCATCCTAGTGGCCCCTCAGTTTACTGGTTTTCTGAATACCTACCAGTCAGTTTCACTAGGTTAATTAACTGCCAGCAAGAGACTATTAGGAATTTATTAGCAACTACTCTGGGCCATTGGCAGCTGGTTTCTTAAGTAGGGTTAGAGGAAACTCACTGCCATCAAAGCTGAATTTTTTTAACCCTGAAATGATAATGTGAATTATCTGCTTCTTATTGGTTTCTTATATTTAAAAATACATTCTTCTATCTCAGGAAAGGCCATGAAACTATGCAGTAATATAAACATATAATAAACATACAGTAAACAGGAGCAGAGACTGGATTTTGTGCAAAAAATACAATTTTAATCCTAACTTAGTTTCTTATCAATTATAAAACCCTTGAACAGATTTCTTAGTCTCTCTAAACTCATTATTATTCATTTATAAAATGAAGGAAAACCTAGTACATGTCAAACAGAAATTTGATGTGTATTAAATATATACATCTTGGAAGAGTCCCACATTAGGTAATTACTTAAATATATATACCCTAATTCATTAAACTTTCTTGATATCCTTCAAATCTCCTAGGCTTTTCTGGAATGCACTTCCCTGCCTCACTGATTTAAGCAGCCACATGACTTTCTTTAGTCTATGAAAGGTGAGCAGAAAAGCCATGTGTTACTCCTAGATGGGAATTTTAAGACCAAACATGTTCTTTGTCATAATCTTTAGTTTTCTTTTATTATATTCCAGAGAAACCTTATTTTACTAGCCAGGGTTTCCCTATGAAGACAATAAAGCAGTAATGGACTGGTAGTGTGATGATGAAAAAAACCTTCATTATTATAATTCATTGAATTTCATGACTGCTTATTACTGTAGAATGTCCTGCTTGATATAGCTATTACTCGCATTATTATTACAAATTACAGAGAAAATGAATGTAAATACAGACAGGTGATGGAAAATGTAAAAATTGTACAATCAAGAATACTTTTTGAAGGCTAGGTGCAAAGGGAGCTGCCAGGTTTCTAGAAGCTATGTCATAAAAGGGAATATATTTAGATGCTAGATTCAATGTCCATGATACACATATAAATCACTCACTAAAGAAAATCAAACTAATTCTTGTTCAGAAATCACAGAGAACCATGTCCCATAGATTTAATACAAGGGATTATCATTAGCCAGGAAATGGAAAACAATGTGGGATAATTATTTGGTTTGTGGTTGCCTTCTCTGATCTCTAGATATAATTATGAAGTGACTTACAAAACATTAATGAAATAACTACAATCACACAAGGCCTACAAAAGCATTGTCTTAGATGTAATTTCGAATGTGGTATGCTCTCTCCCTCTACATGAACTCTCTTAATCTTCTGCAAAACAGATAATAGAGGAGATAGAAAGAAGGGGGAGGAGGTCTATTTTTTTTTGATAACTAGTAGCAACTATTTCTTTTTTTATTTCTCTCCTCTAACTTACTGCCTGCAGCTGTAGCCCTGTGGCATTCCATCCTGTCAGATCTTGAAAGCTAAGCAGGGTCAGGCCTGCTCAATACTTGGATGGGAGACCACCTGGGAACACCAAGTGCCGTAGGCTTGGGAGATGGACCCGACAACCCACTCCCCAAAATCAGTCTGCCATTGTAAACCCTATGAACAGCAGAGAAGCACTGACAATAGTGTTTTCCCTGTTGCATGTAGGGTTGCTCTGAATCAGAAAATGACTCTGTGGCACCTAACAACAACAACAACAACAACTTCTTACTATTTCCTAATTTCTTTTCTTCTAATTTCCCTTGTTTTTATTTCATCTTTTCCCTTTATTAACTTTCATTTGTACTAGCTTTCAGCTGGAACAACTTACAGTTCAATCATTGTGTGTATGTAATATGAAGATAGTGGAAAATCTTAAAACATCATTTTCCTTAACTCATAATACTCTACAGCACCCAAATCAGCAAAGCAACAGTATTCATTACTCTGGAGAAAGGTTGAGGACAGGCTTACAACAAAGAAGTCATTGTTTAGTTTGAGCTTAAAAGATAGTTTTTCCAAGCAGAAAACAAATAAATAGACAAAAAATCCAACAGCACTGAAAGTCAGGTTTTAGTAAGAGAATGAGAGGAATTATTTCCTAAATTTTTAAAACTTCCTTGGCTCCTATAATGATCCAACTTTGACAAACTGGCGTTTAGCCCAGTAGGTAGAGTGCTGCTCTGCATGCTCTGAGGCCCTAAATTCAATTCCCAGAACCAAAAACAGGAGAGAAGGACCTGGCAGCCCACTCCTAAAACAATCAGCCATTAAAAACCCTATCAATAGCAGAGAAGCACTGACAATACTGCTGAGCATGGCACAATATCGGGGAGTATTTCATTCTGTTGTAGGTAGGGTCACTATGAGTCAGACTTCACTCGAAGATAGCTAGCAATAACAACAAAAGTGATAGTATAAAATCGGTGGAGGAGATGATGCAAGAACAGTTGAAATTACATGGGTACTTTCCACCTTGGAGAGACAAAGAGATGAGAAAGACAGAGGCAAGTGATCCAACTTTGACATCCTGTCTTAACTCCTTCCCAACAATGACTTCCCCTTCCCCTCAAACCAGCCCACCCTGTCCATCGTTGATCTTAACATGGGTTTGGTGCCAAGGAAGAAATGAAGAATAAGATTAACGGCTAGATAAGTTTGGGGAAAATTGCAGTATAAAAGTACTTTATTTCTTGCTTCCCAACTAGAAGCTGAGCTTTGATTTTATTGTCAAAGCAACATGGCAGTGGGATTCGGGCAGCCATGACAAAAAAAGGAAATTGAGCTCAGCTTCAACTAAATACTGCATAATATAATAACATGTAGAGAAAGTAGATGACTATTTTATTTTTCAGAGCAATGTAAGACCTTCTTTAGAGAGTCAGAAAAGGGCCAAGAGATTAAAAAAAAATTAAAAGAGTCAATGCTTTGGACCGTGGCACGTCAATTTAATCAGAACCTCTGGGAAGGGGCCTGGGCATCATTAGTAAACTAAAATTACTTAAATTATTATAATGGATACACGGGATTGAGTCATTAGGACAGTGGTTCTCAAAGTACAGCCTCTACACCAGCAGTGTCAGCCTCATGTGGGACCTGTTAAAAATGCAAATTATCACCCCATCCTAGACCAACTAAATTAGAAATTATTTTAGGAGAGCCCAGAAATCTGTGTCTAAGAACCCCCAGGTAATTCTGATGGGGACTGAAGTTTAAGAACCACAGGACAGGGCCAACTACAATCTGACTGGTGCCTTTAGACTACACTCCACACTGTCTCATTAATTTTAAGAAGCTTCCTCCCATGGCTCACATAGTACATTGAGTAGGAAGTGAATAATAGAGTTGTTCTAATCCCAAGAGCACAAGAAACAAAAGAAAAAACAGGCAAGTGAGATTATATCAAACTAAAAATCACCCACACAAGAGAGGAAACAAACAGACTCAAGAGACAACCCACAGAATGGGAGAAAATATTTTTAAACTGTACTATTTAAACTATAATATTTTTAATCTGATTGTTGTTGTTAGGTATCATTGAGTCAGGCCTGATGTTATATATAACAGAGTAAAATACTACCTAACACTGTCATACACATGTTTTTTTTTATGTTTCAGCACATTGTTGCTATCACTGTGTTTCATCTTATTTTGATTTGTGCCACATCAGCAAGTGGAAGTCCCAGGGGCTTTATTCTATTCCTATAATTAAGGTTGATTTACTGTGAGGATATGGCTCTTTTGCATTCACTTCTTGAATTCCTTCCAGCTTGGAGCACTCATTTTCCAGCACTATATTTGACAGTGCTTCTCTGATATTCATAGGGTTTTCGATGGCTAATTGTTTCAGGAGAGGGCTGCCAGGTCTTTCTCCCTAGCCTGTCTTAATCTGGAAGCTCAGCTGAAACCTGTCCACCATGAGTAACCCTGCTGGTATCTAATATTGGTGGCATAGCTTTCGGCATCACATCAACATCTAAGCAGCCAGAGTCCAACATGCTGACAGACATATGAGGGGTACCTCTGGTAGGTGGTTAATATCCAGAATATATCAGTGACTCAGAAAACTCAATAGCAAAGCAAACAAACAAAAACAATTTAAAAATGACAAAAGATCTACATAAGCATTTCTTTAAAAAAAAAAACATACGAATAGATAAAAGGTACCTGAATCATCAGGGAAACACAAATCAAAAACACATTAAGATTTGGTTCACCCCAGAGTGAATGGCTATTAAAAGACAAAAGATAACACATACTTGTGAGGATGTGGAGAACAGAAAATCCTTGTAGGCTGTTGGTAATGTAAATTAGTACAACCATTAGGGGGAATTGTGTTGGTTCCTTAAAAAAATTTAAAAAATAAATAAAACTGCTATGTTGTGTAGCAATCTCAGTAATGGACATATATACAGAGGGAAAAAAATTGGTATGTTAAAGGGACATATACACCCCCATGCTCCCTGAAGCAGTATAAACATTAGCCAAGCAGTAGGAACAACATAAGTAGTCACCAGCTAAAGAATAAAGAAAATGTGTCATATATAGGGAAAAGAAGATTATTCAGCTGTAAAAAGGATGAGATCCTATCCTTTGCAACCACATAGATGGAACTGGAGATCATTATGTTATGTGAAATAAGCCAGATCTGAAAAGACAATTGCCTCGTAATCTTACTCATATGTGCAATCTATAAAAGTTGATCTAACGGAAATTGAGAGTGGAATGGTGTTAACCAGAGGTTGGCTGCAGTAAGGGAGAAGTAGGGATGAGGAGAAGTTGATCAAGCGATACTAAGTTGCAGTTATATAAAAGCAAGAAGTTCTCATGGTCTAGTTTACAGTAGAGTGACCACTGTGTTGTTGTTGTTGTTAGGTGCCATTGAGTTGTGCCCCAGTGATAGCAACCTTCATGGGGTTTTCAATGGCTCATTCTTTCTGGATTGGCTCCGGAGTGGACTGCCATGTCTTTTTCCCATTTTCGTGGTGCTGGGGATTGAAACTGCGACCTCAGAGACTGCTGAGCAATGCTCTATCAACTGAGCTAAATTCTGGCCCAGAATGACCATAGATAAAAATAATATATGTATATTTCAAAAAGTTAGAAGAAAGGATCTTGAATGTTTTCACTATAAGGAGATGATAAATGTTTCAGGAGGTAGATATACCTACCCTGATTTAATTATTACACAATATGTACATGTATTGATTGACATATCACATGGCGCCTCGATCAAAATAAAACAGAAAAAAAAAAAAAGCTAAGAATGGTGTCAATATAAATGGTCTAGAAAATGCATGCAATTGTTCTGACAAGATAATAACAAAGTTTGCTACAGGAAAAATTTCTATCTTAAACAGAACTGGGACTCAAGTACATATAGAAAAATATTACCAAGTAAATGATAGAGAAGACTTAGATGGGGAGGTGGGGGGGAGCATACAAGAGGGTAAGGGGGAACTTATATGAATAATGTACATCAAAATGCATATATGGAAATGCCACAATGAAAGGCATGTCAGAATGAATCACATTAAGGTGTACATTAAAAATGTCCAAAATAAATAAATAAATAAATAAATAAATAAAATTTTGTTTTTAGGCAACAATTAAAGATGAAATTAAAAAACCATAGATAAGAGGTTTTTTTTTTCCTTTTTGAGACAGGGTCTTGCTGAATTATGCAGACTGCCTCTGGTCTCGAACTTGCAATCCTCCTGCCTCCACCTCCAAAGCCTCTGGGATTACAGGCTTGTGCCACCATGCCTGGCTATCATTCAGAAATCTTCTAATACCATTCCTTTCTTTAAAACTATCTCGTGGCACTTCATAGCCTTCCACATGAAGCAAATCATTCATTGACTAATGACTTATTGACTCTATGGTAAGGAATGGAAGCACAGCTGACCCAACAGAACCAGTCAATGGATTACAATTTACTGAGAAAAACTAATGAAGAAACAAATACCATGAGGTGCAGCAGTCGAAGATGAGGAAGCACTAGGTGCTATGGAAACACAGAGCATAGATACGGATCTAGGACAGAGGAGTGGGTGATAAGAAAGAAGAGTAAATGATGAGAGTAAAATTGGGGCTAGGTCTTGAGGATGCACCATGCCACATTTATGGTGTTTATTTAACCTGGTGTTTAAGGACCTTTAGTGTTTCATTCCTGATGTTTGTTCACTTTATGTCTTACATTGTCTGAATTTGGGCCTCCTGCTTTGGAGACAGGTGACTAATTAGATTTCCCTAAATTCTCCATGCTGTGTCTTCCTTCTGCAGTTTTGTGTTCTTTTTCTTGATGTTGTAGGAGAGAAGATTCTGTTTTTCAGGAAGCCTATGTAGGTCACGGGCGGGGATTTAGCTCAGTTGGTAGAGCACTGCTCTGAGGTCCAGAATTCGATTCCCAGCACTCAAAAATGGGAGAGGGATGTGGCAATCCACTCCTGAAACAATCAGCCATTGAAAACCCTGTGAGGGTCTCTATGCATGGGACACGACTCAAAGGCATCTAACAACAACATGCAGGTCACACTCTGTCTTTCTTCTGGGGTCAACACAAACATATTTCTAAAAGCAACTTCTTCCTTCAGTTTTCCAGGGGTGATCTCACACTTCTCCAGACAGTTGTTGTTGATCTTGCTGTTGTTCAGTGCTGTGAGTTGGGTCCAACTCACAGAGACCATCATAGGGTTTTCAAAGGCTGATTGTTTGTCAGGATTGTTTTGGGATTACCATGTCCTTCTTCCAGTTTTGCAGTGCTGCGGATTGAACTGTGGGATGCAGAGATGGTAGAGCATCACTCTAACAACTGAGCCAAACCCCAGCCCCTTTCCAGACAGTGGTGAGTCCAAATTAAACAGCAGTATTTTAGAGATGCAAATCTCCACATTCTCCTCACGTTAATTCTCTATAGAGCCACTGGGATCTGTGGAACTCCTTGGGGCTGGGGCTTCTGTGACTCACTAAACTTCTCTGTTTTAAATGATAAAATGTAGCTTTTCAATTACTCTGAGTACACAGAGGCAAATGGCAACTTTAAATTTAATTTAATGTAGACAATTTAATCTGAAATGTAGTGAACATGAAAAGAAATGAGACCAAATAGGGGGAAAATATTTGACCTTTAATTTTTAAAATATCCCTAATTATTAATGTGGTATTGTTAGGTTATTAAATACTTGTGCCTTTATGCCACTACAGATAATATAGCTTCATGGCTATTCTGAGAAATGGGTACTGATATGATTTCAGACAAGTGAAAAGTACATGCTGTTGTCCTTAGGTGCCACTGAGTTGGTTTCAGACTCAGAGAGACCCTACATACAACAGGCGAAACACTATTATGCTTCTCTGCTATTCATAGAGTTTTCAATGGCTGATTTGTTTCTTGGGAGTGGATTATCAGGTCTGTCTCCCCCCAAAACTACATATGTATCAAAAATTTAACTGATAGCCAGGCACAGTGACACATCCCTTTAATCTCAGTGATTCAGGAGTCTGAGTCAGGGGGACTGGAAATTCAAGGTCAAAGGCAGCCTGAGTACTAAGCGAGACCCTGTCTCCAAATAAAAATAAATTTTATAAAATGGGCTAGGGGTGCAGTCCAGTGGAAGAGCACTATATGTAAGGTTTTGGGTTTATTCCCCAAGTACCAGCAAAAAACAAACAAACAAACAAACAAACACCTGATAAACATCTTTCTGACAATTTTCTAATGACAATTATACTGCTGACAAGCCACGTCAAAAGGAATAGTATAGAAATAATACAGAAAACAGCAATTGAGGCATTGCTTTATTATTGAATAATAATTAGCATAGAAAAATTAAACTTGCAAATAAAATACATCCTTATTGAAATGCATATTGACTTTTCTCAACCAATGTAGTTGCATTACATCTTTACAAGTATGAAGATGACGTCAAGTTAAAATATTAAATCCAACAGCTTTTAAATTACAAAAATCCAAAGATGTCAACTTTGATTTTTTAAGGTTCATGCTAATGATTTAGATAATGATTTGAAAATAGGTATGAATATACAGATAACAAACATAGTAACTATTCTTAATATTTCCATTTTAGCAAGTTAATGAAAAGCTATAAAACTGATCAGAATAAACCCCTGCTAATTATAATGTCATATTATGATGCAAGTAGTTAACATATTGCATTCATGACACAAAAAACCAAATGTAACTTTGGAAAACATTCTGTACTTTCAAGGAAAACTTTAATTCTCGACTAGTATTATACAATATGCCACTATATGTATTTACTTGAATATTTTGATAAGAAAAAATAAGTCTAAGATCCTCATGACATATTACTGTATCTTACATCATACTTAGTAATCCAACACCATTAAATTTATACTAACATTTTCCTTAATATCATTAAATCCGTCTTAACATTTTCCTCACTAATGACAGGTTTGTTATTCTGTTGACTGATTGCAAAGACTTGCTTTAAAGAAAATGATTATTAGTGATCTATGATGCTTAATGAATGATGACTCCTCCAGGTATTTGGATTGGTGAAGGATCTCTTTTTTGACTTGATATTCTGGATACTCTATATAAAAGTAAAAGCAAAAGTTAACGTATACCATTTTTTATATTTTACAAATATGCTTGTATGTGCTTATATTTTGGGATGGAGTCTGCCTGGATATAAAAAATAATCAAGCTCCTTAATATGAAATCCCACCAATTTCTTTCTAGGGTGGTGGTGGTGTTGCTAGATGCTGTCAAGTTGGTGTCTGACTCATAATGGCCCTACCTACAATACGCAAAATAGTATTGTCAGTGTTTCTCTGCTATCCATAGGATTTTCAATAGTTGATTGTTGTTTGGGAGTGGGTTGCTGGGTCCTTCTCCCAAGCCCACAGCACCTGGTGTTGCCAGGCAGTCTCCCATGCAAGTACTAACCAGGTGAGACCATGCTTAGCTTCTGAGATCTAACAGAATCAGATGCCACATTGGTATAGCTACAGGGTTCTAAGGTGTATCATACATTTAATTATAATTTCCAAATAATTTTAATGACCTTTCCGCAAATATTTAAGTTTTAAATAACTTGTTTCTCTGTAAACTTATTCTAAGACTTAAGATTATTTTAATTTAGTATGACCATGAAATACATGCAAAAGTATTCATCTTTACTAAAGATTAGTATTCATATGGATTAGACCTATCTGATCCACGAACTATGTCTGAAATCCATTAGGGGCACTATTTATCTCCAGATGTGTGGTAACACAGGTTTTGTTCTTGGTGCTTTTGTTCTGTTCTTTTTATTATGGCCTTTATTTTGCTATCTACTTAACAATGGGTCTAGAATTTTCAGATGACATATTATGATCAATTTTAAATTATATGGAAAATAACTTATAACAATATGTACTGTACTTACTAGCATGAATAATGTGCTTTAAAATGAATATCAGAGTATATTAGAGGTTATTGGTTATAAATAGCTCCCATACTATCTTCAGAAAAGGGATGTGCTTTTCTATGCAAGCAAGAAAGAGGTGAAGGCACAGCTAATTCATAGGGAAGGATGAATACCAAACACATTATTTATCTATGACACAAGTTGATCTGTAAAAACTCATGAGCCCATGTGGCAGATGTGAATTTTATACATAATGTGTGTGGCTTAAAAGGAAAGATCAAGAATTATTAATGCAAGTGTTTTGCTGGGCCATAAAACTGCTTGTGTTTCTCTAAAGCAATATGTTTGTCATGGTCTATCTAGGCAATCAGAGTAACTGAACAGTGCTCAAGTATTTTAACCCAAAGAAAGGATAGTTTAATCAATTCCAAATGCTATTTTTCTTCCCTTAGAATGGGCTCTAATTATTTGGCCTTCAAACCATACGTTGGAACCCACGGAATATCTTCTCAGACAAATATAACTTTTAAGGTCTTGGAGAAAAGCAGTTTATTTTAGTACTGGTTTTGATAAATGTCACATTAAATGTTTAGAAGGGTTGGAGCCAACAAGTGGGTTTATATTCTTTAGATGTCTTGCATTTAAAAATAAATAAATAAATTCTGATGACCTGAGGTAGAGCATGTACTCATTGCATACTTGACGCATTGGTATTGTCATATACCTGCCTACTTCAGTTTTTCATTATATCTGCCTGGTTGTCAAGTCTTGCAAGTCTTAAATTCCTTAGATTTCTCCTGAAGGAGCACTTTGTAGGTATGCATTGGGTAGTTGTTTGATTCAGCCTTCACTTTTAGGTGTCAAATATCCTATATGAGAGAAATGTCCAATCATTCTACTCCTCTATGCCCAAACATACTGACAAGTATAGCATATGTGTACATGCACATAAGTATAAAAATATATACATACTTGTAGATATTTCTTCATCAACATTTACGATACTCAAACTCAATATATATGTATAATGAATAAGCAAATGGATATGGTAAATATTTAAGTATGAGATTGCTTTCTAAATTGAAATTAAGCAAGTGCATACCATTTTATATCTATCGGTCAATACTAAAATAAGTTAAACATTATAAAAACCACACATTTAGAAATCAAGAGATTGCTGTTGCTCTAAGGTCTGCATTCCAGTAATGAAGGGAGGCAAGGAAAAGGATTTGGAAAGAGTAAATTAATGTCAGGCATTAGTAGTGTCTTTCTGTGGGCATGATCTGAGGCCTCATTAAATGTGTCTTTTAAAAAAAAAGTGTATTAAAGCTTGAATATAATTCACTAGCATTTAAGAAATTAAAGTGAGGAATAAATCTTTAGATAAATGTAAACCTTATGAAGTACACGATAGGTGAATTAAGTGAGTTGAGCAATCTTACAAATCATTTCAATAAGGAGCATAGCAAAGTTCCATTTGGATTTTGTAGGAAGACCACTGGAAAGATTGATAACAGCTTAATTGGAAAGAACATGGAACATGTGCTTGTAAAATGCAACATAAAAAATCTTCTATGATCACATTTCCCTTACATGTGATGACTAAGAGTAATGTTTCCATAGATCTATTCCACATAAAAGTTGACTTAGTATGTCTTAATGAAGAGGCTTTCATTCTTAGGCCCTTCATAAGTTCAGTCATTAGGAAATGTGCTTTCACATGGCTAAATGATTCCCTCCTAGCCCTTCCCTACTGAACTATATTAAATTACCTCAGTTTGAGCATGACCAAGAAAAGGATTCCACAGGTGACTGTCATGCACATGATAGCATAAATTACTTCTCCTAGGAATAAAAGATTTTAAAAAGTCACTGAATTATCAGAGGGAATAAACAATGAAACTATTATGGACAAGTGATTTTTAACTGACCATTAAAGGGGAAATGAAATTCAGTTAGAGTAATTTCCTTTGCATGTTTTCCTCTGTACAATGAAATGCCTTTGACATTAGAGAGGGCTGGATAATCTGAAAGAAAACAAAAATGAGATTAAGTATTTAAATATCATGTATTATTTTTACCACATGAGTTTTATTTGGTTTATACTTTATAAAAAGACAACAATTTATTTCTGTGACACTATTTTAATAAATCTAACAGGTGTACATGAGAACAGGAACACTCTTACATTCATCAACTTGTTTTTCCTCTTTTAATCAGATAATTACCTTATAGGAACCTTTTGTTGATTAGTGGAAAAAGATTACCCTTTATAAGGTAATGCATACATCTTATATTTAGACTAAGAAAACAAAGACAATAACTTTAGGTTACCCATTGCAATATTGAAAAAGACCCCTTCTTTACAAGAGTGATTGTTTTCATATGCTTTTGAGGATATCTCATTTTCCTAAGACCCATGGTATAAATGAGCTCCCCTAAAAGGCCCCGACACCAACACTGTGTGCCACTTTGCTCAGACACTTTAATTCCTGGTCCTGTTTATTTCCATTGTTCTGTCTCCCTTTGCACACTACCCTCAATACTCACCTCACCAGTTAGACCTCCAGTTTCTACTGCAGAGACCTATTTTTTGCCTTCTTACAGGGTCACTGGGCTGGGGATTAGCTCAGTTGGTAGAGTGCTGTTCTGCACTCTCTGAGGTCTGGGTTTAATCTCCAGCACCACAAAAATGGGAGAAGGACCTGGCCGCCCACTTGAAAGCAATCTCGAAAACTACCAGCCATTGAAAACCCTCCAAGTAGCAGAGAAGCACTGACATGTGCATGGCACAGTGTCAGGGAGTGTTTCATTCTGTTGTACATAGGTTCACTATTAATTGGACCCAACTGGATGGCACCTAACAACAACAAAGGGCTACAGCTAACCACTCTGAGGCCCTAATCTTTTTGGCCATCTCTCTGAGAAACATACTTTTATTAGGTGCCAGTAGCCTTATAACATTCAAAAGCATTCTTCATATTGGCCAGGATTTAAAAAGAAATTTTTACCTGGGGATATGTTATTTTCTCTGGCTTTTTCCTCTTTAAAGATGAGGATGTGCAATCTTAAAAATGAATTGATAGATCTCTTTTCAACATTTTTTGTTGATAACTTTGAGAAGCAATTGTACCTAGTTTTGACTCAGTTCAAAATAAATATGAATGTAAAACATAACCAACAGCCCAATAGCCAAGTTCTTTGGTAATGCTGATTCAGTAGAGTTTGAGGATTTGTTTCACTTTGTTTTGTTTTTACTATACTGAGGGAGAAAACCCAGGGTCTTACACATGGTTTGCAAGGGCTCTACAAATGACCTGCAGTCCTGGCCCCTTATTTTTTATCTTGTGACCTGGTCTTGCTGAGATATGCATGCTGTCACAGGACTCAACTGATCTTGCAATCTTCCTTACTTCACCTCCTGAGTCACTGGGATTACAGGCATAAACCACAGCACCCAGACAGTTTGAAGGCATTTTAAAAGAAGAAGAAAATGTGCTTCACTTGAGAAAGGCTTTGTTGTCCTCTGTTATAGCTGTTTCATATATTTTGGGTCCTGAAAAACCTAGGAGTAAGAAAACAGTTGTACAGAAATAACTGCTTCAGAGAGGGCATAACATCCATGCCATCTAGTGGCAATAGGCTTTGAACAGGAGGGGTCATAAGACGGTTCCATCAAATACCCTCTCTACCCAGCCTGCATCTGTGCAGAAGCTACCTGCTTGGAAGTCAAAGTTTGAGCTCTACATTAGGAATAATCATTAGGTAGAAAGACTGGAATTTCAGTAGTAAAACTTTCTGAATGGGTCAAGAAGAAGCAACCCAACACGAATATAAGAAGAATAATTAATGATTTGCCATTAGAAAACTCTTCCTAGGAAGTCTGAACTCAAAAGCCATAAAATATTTTTAGTGCATGAAATTTTTAGCCTCTGAGTTGCATATTAAGTTATTATATATTTAGGAAGTTTCCTCTTTTTAGGTGCCTTCGAGTGGTGTCCCACTCATAGTGACCCTCACAGGGTTTTCAATGGTTGATTGTTTCAGGACTGTTTCTGGAGTGGATTACCACATCCTTCTCCCATTTTTGTGGTGCTAGTGATTGAACCCAGAACCTCAGAAAGTGCAGAGAAGCACTCTACCAACAGAGCATCAGCTCGCTTTCCCTTTCTTATTGTTGTTGTTAGGTGCCGTCAAGTAGGTGTCTGACTTATAGCAACCCTGTGTACACTATTGTCAGTGCTTCTCTGCTATTCATAGGGTTTTCAATGGGGATTGATTTCTGGGAGTGGGTTGCCAGGTCCTTCTCCCAAACCTGCAGCACCTGGTGTTCCCAGGCGGTCTCCCATCCAAGTACTAACCAGGCCTGACCCTGCTTAGCTTCTGAGATCTGATGGGATCTGACACCACAGTGCTACGACTGCAAGCAGTTTCCTTTTCTTAGGAACTTAAATTAGACCTCTTCAGAATATAAAAGTAATAAGTGTGGGGGGTCCATGAGAGGGTAATGGAGGAAGTAAATGTGAGCAATGTACAATGAAATGCATGTATGAAAATGTCATAAAGAGACCCATTAAGCTGTACATTAAAAAAATTGCTAATAAAAAGTAATAAGTGTACAGTATATGAACAATTTTCTCTTTTGTGCATATAAATTTTGTTATTCAGTATAAAATTGGAATTGGAAAAAGGCAACTTCAAATAATACTTCCTTTTTGGAAGAATTAATTAAGTTTTAGTTAAGGTACAACTTAATGGGTTTCATTATGACATTTCCATACATGCATATCATTGTACATTGTTCATGTTCACCTTCCATTATCCTCTTAATACCCCTTCCACCAACCCCTTCCAAATCACCAATGGTGTTGGTTTCCCTTCTGCTCGTATATCTTATGTGTGTGTGAATTTATTTATTTATATATCTTATGTACATCCAAATTTTGCCTTTGAGAGCAAAATGTTGTATTTCTCTTCTTTTCCCCACTTCCCTTTCTTATTGCCCCTCTCCTCCTCTTCAGTCCCTTTTCTCTCCCTACATAATGCTCCTTCTATTTTCATAATATGTTTATTAAAATATTTGGGATATATTGAAATCCAGCATAAGAGAAAAAAAACATGTGAAATTTGTGTTTCTAGGCCTGGCTTATTTCACTTACAATGGTGGTCTCTGGTTCTACCCATTGTCCTGCAAATGCCATTATTTTGTCCTTCTTTATGGCTGTATGCAACTTTATGGAGTACATACACTTTGAAACTGCTAGAGGAAAACATAGGAAAAACATTTCAAGATATAGGCATAGAACAGGAGTTTTCTGAAAAAGACCTGAGTAGCTCAGAAAACAATAGCAAGAATTGACAAATAGGATTGCATAAAATTAAAATGTGTTTGGAAAGCAAAGGAGACATTAACAGAGTAAAGAGACAACCTAAAGAATGGAAGAAAAACTTTGTCAGCTATACATCAAAGGATTAATATCTAGAATATATAAATAGCTCAAAAATTAAACACCAAAAATATCCAATCAAAAATGGGTAAATGAACAGAGAGTTCTCAAAAGAAGAAATACAAATGGTCAATAAACATATGAAAAAATGTTCAACATCTTTAGACCCCAGGGAAATACAAATCAAAAGTACATTGAGATACCATCTCACCCTAGTCAGAATGGAATGATTAGTTTTAATCAAGTTGATCATGTAAAATTATATTTAAATAAATTCAGAATACAGAGAATAAATTGTTTTGCTACTTTTTAAATTCTGTTACATTTTGTGAAGTTTCAGACATGCTCTGGCCTAAATTAGGTATATATTATACATCAATTGATGAATTATTCAAATAATTCTATAATTTTCCTTTATCAGGTTCTATCCTTATATACATTTGGCCTGGTTTGTATCATAATTTGATCTTTGCATTAGAAAAAAAGTATTATTCTGAAAAATTTGGCTATCTTATGCATACATAAGATTGTGTAAAGGAATTGTTAAATGCTCACCTAGAAAAATTTAAAAAGAATTATCTCATTCACCAAATTTCACTCACATGGAACTCATTAATGAAGTCATAATAGATCAATGACAGAAATGGTAGCTAATGATCCCAGTGAAAATTTACATGCGTCTAATAATCACTCCACAATCTTAAATATTGCACCCTAGGAGAATACCGAGTATCAGTTAGAGAGATTAATATTCCTGAGTATTTCTTGGCTACTGAAACCCATTGGAGATTCTTCCTTGCCTTTTATAAATAGTGAAGTTTACAGTGTTTTATAACCATGAAATTAAAGTCAGAAGAGTTGATAACTAACCTCAGTCCTACACCATCTGCTATATTTATAGATAAACACTGTAGATGAATTGTTTATCTTAATTTATACCCTTGAGAAATTAAGCACTATTATGAACTGTATTATAAAATTCCTATACATTTGATGGGAAATCAAGATTAATTTCATCCTTGCATTAGGAACAAACTTAAATAATATTCTCCCCCAATGAGCTGCAGAGATGTTACCATTTCTGTTTTTTTCTTTCAAAATCCTTATATAATGGGCTGGAGGTGTAGCTCTGTGGTAGAATGCTTGCCTAGTATGTGTAAGTCCCTGGATTCTAACCCTAGCACTGTAAGAAAACAAAACTCTGGAGCAATAGTGTTTGAGAGCTGATGGAGATTTAAATTTGCTTTCTATAATTTATATGGACTGATAAATACATTACAAAGATGTGGTAGATAAAGTACAAAACAATAATAACCGCAAGTGTGTAAACCTTCATTTTCATTTTAATTAAAACGTAATTTTGAAGACTCCAACCTGTGGCTTTTCTAAAAACTTGTCTATATTTCTAGAATGAGTTTAATAGAAAAAATGTATATCTAAAATTGAGTAGCAGGTTTTTTTTTTTTGAATTGTATTATATAAGTGCCAGGGGACCTTGTAATAAAGAAGACAAATGTAAGATAAAGATGGGAACAATTTGCACCCTATTTTATAGATTTCATAACTTTGTATTTCATATGTCAACATTCTTAGCATACAAATGTTTTCAATAAAAAGCATATAAGTGGCAGTATTATTGATTGTCCAGATACATTTCTGATATCTTCATTTGAAATTGAATAATTCACTAATGACTACCCTTTTGGAAATGTGTAAGGTTGCCTGGCTGGCTTACACACTGTTTTTCATAAGCTGATTTAAAACACCAGGGGAAAGAGAATTAGAAAAAAAAATAAAGAAAACATTTTGAAGTCTTCATAGACATTTGGAATGACTATCCAGAAAATTTCATTGAATTTTAAAATGGAAAAGAGTGCATAGTTGTAGTATCTCTTTTATGTCTATAAATTTGTAAAACTGTAGGAGAAAATTGAATGTAAAAGCAGAAATTATGCTGTTAATTATAATGAGAGTAGATATTGTGTCCACATAATTTATACTATAATTAAGCTACCACAATGCCACCGCCATATAAATATATAATGGAAAAATTATGTATTATCAATTTTCACATTTGAATACACATATTTTTCACTGTGTACAGTTATATGTTTATTTTTTTCTCATATTTTACTGATAGTCAAATAAGTCACATTTTCTCCCATTTCTAAAAATGTAAATCCACAGACTATTTCAGAGACTTAATCAATAAATGTTTGTTAAGCAATTAGTTTTCCTACCAGTCAGATTTATTTACTGGTGGTCAAAGTGTAAGCATCTTGGGGACTGGATTAGAGATACGTAAGAAAACTAAAGAATTTAGAGAATTTCCTTGAGCCTCAGTTTTTGTATCATGAAAATGAGTCTAGTAACATCCAAGTTTTCAAGATGGTTTTGAGGATTAAAGCTAATAATAATACTACTTTTAACATTAAGCTAACAGAGCTCATGGGGACTTCTATGAGAAGGAATGCACAAATGTAATGAGAATGGAAGGAAAAAAAGGGACAAATGAAAAGATTACTTTGCTACTTTTTTCCATCTCTTTTCCTTTCCTGTCCTCTTGTCTTTACTGCTTTCTTATCTTTCTTCAACAAGCACAGTGAGCACTTGCTATTGATAGACATTGAAGGTCAGAAGGTGATCCACATGTACTTTTACAATATTGTCTTTTCCAAGTTTACTGGCTTTGGAGTCACTACTGAAGTAACATCCTGTTCCTTCTACTCCCCTCCTATTCTTAGTAATATAGCCATGTTGAGAAAATTCATACTACTCCATTATTGTGTCAATTCTACAACTACTTTCATGACTGTCCTTCATTAGCCTAATATTTTGAAAGAGTTGTTTACACAATTGTCTTCTTCTGCATCTAATTTTGCTGAATACCACTATAAAGGTTTTTGCCCCCACTCTTCTGCAGAAATTATTCTTTCAAGGACACTTAAGACCTAATTAGTCTATCAATTTATTTTCCCTTATTGTCTCTTCCTGCTATCACCAAGGTCTAAATGTTAGAATGTTACAAAATTTGGTCTTACCACTCCCCTTTAATAATAAATCTGGTGTCTTCAGCCGTAGCACTGTGGCATCCCATCCAGTCAGATCTTGGAACCTAATTAGGATTTGGCATGATTAGTTCTTGGATGGGAGACTGCTTGGGAATACCAAGCACTGTAGGCTTGGGAGAAGGACCGGGTAGCGCATTCTCAAGAAAGAATTAGCCATTGAAAACCCTATGAATAGCAGAAAAGAACAGTAATAGTGTTTCGCCCGTTATACATAAGGTTGCTATGAGTCGGACATGGACTCGATGGCACTTAACATTAACACATTAATAATAAATCTAACAATCCCTCTCAGTGAAGGCTTATATACAGCAGTACTCTTAATACCTTTGCTTGCATATCACATGACTATCACAAGTTTAGTAAGTCTCAAACTAAATTTAGATTTCCTCTTAAACTAAACTCACATTGTATTTCTTATATCAGTAACTGATGCAATTTATTCAAAATAATTCAAATAATTTGGAAATAATCCTTGATTTTTTAAAAATTTCCTCAATCATATGCCATGTTTGCCAATTAGTCATGTTGATTTTACCTAAATACATATCTTAATTCTATTCTACTCCATTGCAATCTCCACTATACTAGATAAAGCCATTATCATATTCTCAATTTATCTTATTTCTACTCTTACCTTTCTCTAATCAACAACAATCAGAGTAATCTGTTATGAAGCCAAGTCAAACAGCATACTGTTCCTTGAAGTAGCTTTTAACTAAACTTAAATCAAATCTCAAGGACTTTATCACGACTAGGAAGTCCTATGTAATCTAAGCCTTGTGGATGTTTCCTGTATCCTTACTCATCTTTTCCCATTTTATTCTAGCAACTAGGAGGTTTCTTTCTTTCTTTCTTTCTTTCTTTCTTTCTTTCTTTCTTTCTTTTCTTTCTTTCTTTCTTTCTTTCTTTTCTTTCTCCTTCCTTCTTCCTTCCTTCCTTCCATCCTTCCTTCCTTCCTTTCTTCCATCTCTCTTTCCTTCATTCTATCTTTCCTTATTTCCTTCTTCCTTCCTCCCAATTTATCAAATATCCAGTCTTTTCTTTATTTCTGGGGGACTTAGCATTTGCTATTGCCTCTTCCTGAAGTAGATTTCTTTTTGGTTAAGTGTCTACCCAAAGATCATGTCTTTGGAAAGATCTTCTCAGGCCATTTTGCTGAAATTGTACCAAACATCATTATCTATTTTAGAAATCTGCTTTCAGGAAGACACAATGAAGTATATTCAAAGATTTTTAGAATAGACAGGATTTTATAAATTTTCTCAGGAAAGACTAGTTCTATCTAATTCTTCTATGTGTTAAGCAAATAAAAGACACCACAAGTAAATGACTTTGGAAAACAATATATTATACACATGGTATTATTCTGTGCTAAACAATATATCATGTTTTTTTTTTATTGCAAGTCTGTCTCAGTTTTTTGACATAATGGATTGGAACACATTACATAAAGCTTACTTTCTCCAGGGGATATATCTGGGACTTTATGGAGAACATCTTAGAAAACATGAGTATGTATGTGTGATTGGTAAACAAATATTTATATATTTTCGGCAAGTATAAGATGTTCATTGAGGATTCTTATTTTTAATTAGTCAGTGAAAAGCCAGAGGAAACCACATTGGCAATATTCTGTGTCCACAAATATAAACACCAACTTATAATCTGTCCTTTACCAAGCACACACATACACAAACACCTGGCGCTATAATTTGTGTTTGATGCTATCCCTAGGAACCAAGGGAATCTTTCATCTGTTGTTGGAAAAATGTCTGATCTCCCAAATGCTACTCCTATTTCTCCTTAGAGAGGCTGGTGTTATGTAACATTAATCCCACTTTTGCTGCCAGTTAACCTACCATTCTTCATTTTCTTAGCACATTCTCATGGGATATAGAGAACTTAGATTCTTCTCTTTTATTTAGAAGACCCCATTACACCAGTGCCAGAAAGAGTTCATCGATCTTGTTTCCTTAGTTATCTATCAATGCCCAGAAGTATGTGGCAGAAACTACCAAATTTGGACCCAAGTAACGATTGCCTAATCAAGCAATTACTTTTTACTTCAAAGCTAGTCCCACAACAACCAACATGGGGATATAGTCATAGGATGACACATGGTCCCCCTCTCACAAAATTCTCAATCTACTTATTGGTAGAAGGGATGGTGTGGACGAAACAAGGTGAAATCAATAAAAGACAACTAGGAGAAAGGTACTTCTTTGAAGATTGGTGGGAAATAAGACTCACTTGCATTCACACTGTCATTGGAAATCAAATGAATAAATGCATATGTAAAAATGATGAAAGCAGGAGCAATGAAGAGTAGTGTATGTTTTGCATTCATAAATGATGATATCAATTCAGAGTTTGGGAATTCGTTTAGGCTTGATATGTAGGATGGTTTAGTGGGTGAGATCTGAGTAGGAGGCTGCAGTTGAAATTCAGGCATAAGGAGATAGAAAACAAAAACAGCTGAAGAGAGAAAATGTAAGGACAGATTTAAAACAAAGCTATTTTTGTTGAAAAGCAGAAGAATGCAGAACATAGTAGTACAAGTGTTAAAACAGAATATGGATTGAAAAATTGCTCTACCTCACCCCAATTTAGTCTAATGCAATTACTGACTTTCTGTACACTCGTCTTTAAAATGAGTTAATATCTAATGTAAAACTTATTGTTAAAAATAGAATAAGAAGGACTAGGGATATAGCTCAGTGGTAGAATGCCTAGCATACACAGGACCCTGGGTGCAATCCCTAGCAGAGAGAGAGAGAGAGAGAGAGAGAGAGAGAGAGAGAGAGAGAGAGAGACAGACAGACAGACAGAGAGACAGAGAGACAGAGGAGAGAGGGAGAGAAAATATAAAGGGAGCTTGAAACTGTACTTGGAAAAAAGAGTGTTTAATAAATGTTATCATTATTAAGTATTGAACAATTTAGAGTTTTATTTAACATGGAAAATGAATAAATTTAAATCAAATATCATTTCTAAATTCTTCAGCTGACATGATGTGTTAGAAATGATGTGGAGTGAACAAGAAAGAATAAAAGAAGAGAAAACATAGTTTGCCTCCCACTCTTCAACCTGGCTGTATAAAGAAAATAAAACAATGGCTGTGCAATCAAACAACTTGATTACACGCTTAAATTAGTCATCCCCTGGATGCCTAAGGCATGGACAGTTAATATAACCACTGAGGCTTATGCTTTCTGTACATAGAAAGATGGCTATGATAGATCGTATAATGTTATACAAGTATTCATTCTTCTTTTACTATGAAGAAATTGCAGTGGTACCTTGGCATTGGAACTGCTCTATGGTCAAACATTTCAGTTCTTTTTTTTTTTTTTTTTTTTTTTTTTTTTTTTTTTTGTAGGTACTGGGGGTTGAACCCAGGGCCTCGAACTTGCATGGCTTGCAAGTGCTGAACCACTGAACTGCATGTGCAGCCCATTTTTTTACTTTTTGAGGGTCTGCCAAATTCCACAGACTGCCTCTGGTCTCGAACTTGTGATCCTCCTGCCTCTGCCTCCTGAGTCTCTGGGATTACAGGTGTGTGCCACTGTGCCCAGCAACATTTCAGTTCTTAACCAGTATTTTTGAGAGAATTCTGGTTCAGCACTCAACCACCATGCTAAAAACCCATATGAGATGCAATGTTTACCCATGACACTTCTGGGTGAGACAAAGGAAAAAATGCCATTTTGTGTGTCAATTTCAGGCAGTAAAGACCTGTCCTGGCACCTTGTTTATGATCTCATTTTTAAAAATGTATATATGCATACATATACCATATGGTAATCATGGCACTCAAGAAATTTTCTAGTGCTAAAAGTGAAGGAAAGAGGAAAACAGTAAGAACAATGGAATTTTAAAAAGAACTAAGCATGTGAGCAGCCTGCAGCCATACCACTGTGGTGTCAGATTTCCTCAGATCTCCACATCTTTGCAGGGTCCGGCGTGGTTAGTACTTGGATGGGAGACCACCTGGAAACGCCATGTTCTTGGGAGAAGGACCTGGCAACCCACTCCTAAAAAACAATCAGCCATTGAAGACCCTGTGGATAGCAGAGAAGCACTGACAATAGTGTTTCTCCTGTTGTACGTAGGGTTGCTATGAGTTGGACACTGACTTGATGGCACCTAACAACAAGAAGTATGTAAGTGACATATGCATGTCTGAATTAGCCATTCAGTATGGTGCCAGCACCAATGAATATATTGGCATTATTTCTTATGGGAAAAAAGTGCTGAGATTTGAACTGATCAGCACTCTACCTGCCTTCCAGACAACTTGTGATTGAGTGCTGAAGTACATACCACTGTATACATTCACCATCCAGGGCCCCATGAGTTAGAGGACCACTTCCAGTGAGAGGTGCATGCTTACTGCCTGACGGACATTGGGCTTCACCTTGACTTGCATCAGTAAAAACTATGATGCCAGGAGCCACAGCACATACCTGTCATCCCAGCAACTCAAGAAGCTGGAGAATAGCAAGTGTGAGGACAGAGGCAACCTGTAAAACTTAGCAAGACCCTATATCAAAATTTAAAAACTAAACTAAAATAATAAAAGAAAATAGGGCTAGGGGTGCAGGTCAATGGTAGAACACTTATGTAGCGTATGTGAGGCCCTGTTGTCAACCTCCCTAGTACTCCAAAAAAAAAAAAAAAAAAAAAAAAAAAAAAAAAAAAAAAAAAAAAAAAAAAAAAAAAAAAAAGTGAGCAGAAATGATATACATCACATTTAAGCTGAAGCTTAAGAGTGACTCTGTTGGTTTTTTTTGTCCCTTTGCTGTGAGAATGGAGTGTTCCCAACAGTGACTGTGCCTTTAGCCTGAGTCTAGAAAAGGGAAGCAGATCTTCAGCAGTCAGCCCCCAAATGCCCACATGTAGCATGATCTAAAAATCAATTTTCTTAAGCCATCAAAATTTGGTGACTGTTACTGTACAACACAGCAAAGGCTGACTAACTCAGGGGCAATTCTATACCGCCAATAAAACACGTGTTGCCAGATGGTAGTACATGTGAGCCCTTTCTGTTTTCTTCTCTTTTATATCTGTCAATTGAAGAATAGGTGGAGAGAGAAGAAAATGAAAGAAGTTTACATTAGTCACATTTCCATCACTGTGACAAAGTGTCTGAGATCAACTTAAAAGGAGGAACATTTTATTTTGGCTCAGCGTTTCAGAGGTTTCAGCCCATGGTTGCTTGGCCGCATTATTTTGGACATGTGCTGGCACATCGTGGTAGGTGACATGTGGCACAGGAGAACTCCTGACCTCACGGTGGCCATCAAGGAATGGGGAGAGAAATGGGACAGAATCCCAATATCTCCTTGAAGGACACACTCTCAATGACCCAATTTCCTTCCTATAGGTTCCACCACCTCCTATCAGTGCCACAGGCTGGAGACCAAGCTTTCAGCATAAGGCCTTTGGGGGGCATTTAAGATCCAAGCTGTAACAAAGTTTAAAGAAAAGTGAGAAAGGAGGAAAATGAGACTTGGGGAAAAGTTGTGGATAGATTTGAAAATATTTCCATTGTTGAAGTAGGAATACCTTCCCCCCTATTTCCTTTTCAAACATTGGGAATTGTAGGATATGCATTTACTGCCATCTCTCCTTATTTATCATGAACCAGTGTTCAAGTTCACTTTATTCTCAAAAACAAGTATAAGACGTTGCATTGCTATCTCTACTAGGATTTACGTTATATCCCAATCAATTAAGACCACACTTGTTATTTGTGAATATCTTCAGGTTGTAGATCAAGATATTTTCCCCTTTGTAAATTTGTATTTTCCAGCTATTTTTATCACTCTACATAAACCCACAAAGACATAATTAGAATAAGAAATAAAAATAGGAGTGAGTGTATACACCTTTAATACCAGCAACTTGGGAGGAGGAGGCAGGAGGATTGCAAGTTGGAGACCAGAGGCAGCCTGCATAACTGAGACACTATCTCAAAATACAAAGTAAAAACTGGGCTAGGGCTTACAGTTCAGTGGTTGAGCACTTGCAAGAAGCATTCATAAGGTCCTAGGTTCAACTCCCAAGTACCATTAAAAAAAAATGGAAAGAAAGAAGGAAGAAAGAAAAAGAAAGAAAGAAAGAAAGAAAGGGAGAAGGAAGGAAGGAAGGAAAGAGGGGGGAAGAAAGAAAAGAAAAGAAGAGAAAAAAAAGAAATAACAGTAGTTTACTAGAACATACAGAGAATAGAATTAGTGAGGAGTAGGTTAGCGAATGGAAAGAGGCCAGACTTTGAGTTCTAATCTGGATTTAAGACCTTGTGCTAAAATTTTCTTGGACCACTTTTCCTTATTTGTTTGAAGTCTTTGTGCCCCCGTCTCCTATTCTACTAAACTAAAATAATAATATTTATTGGCTAAATTATGAAGAATAAACAAGGCAAAGAGTGTAAAGTATCTTGCAGAGGGTAGACACAATGCACAAGTGGTAACTATGTGATTACAAAACAAGATAAGTATGTTTTGATAGTGGTTACATATTAATATTAATTATAGAGCATTTAAAAATAAAGATTCCTAAGTGTTATCAGACTGCACTGCAGTCTCCGAGGCCCCGAGTTCAATTCCCAGAACCGCAAAAATGGGAGAAGGGCCTGGCAATCCACTCCCAAGGCAATCCAGAAGCACTCAGCCATTGAAAACCCTATGAGGGTCGCTATGAGTTGGATACCGACTCAACAGCACCTAACAAGTGTTATCAGTGTAGATTTTGATTTAATCAGTTAAGGGAGAAATGGAGATAAAGTGTTGGGCATTCATAATTTAAGAAAATCTCTCCAGACACTCTCAATTTACAGTCAAGATGGACAATCACTATTAGAGAATGGAAAATCATGGTTTTGGAATGAAAGAGTGAAGTCAGATTGTAAACCACATTATAGTAGGGTAGTAAAATAGAACGTCTTAATCAGGGAGAGAGGTTGAGGGGACAGGGAAAAGGAGAGATTAGAAGTTATATTTAACAGATACAGGCCTTTGAAAACATGCAATTGGCAGAGAACCACTAGATACAGGAAAGGTGATGGCTAAGCCAGTCTCACCAATTAAAAAACAATTGTGGATCCATAAGATACATTACCACTTTAAATTTCCTTTTCAGCCAGCTACCTGAGAGTATTAAGAGAACAAAAATAATTAAAGTCCTGGAATGGAAATTTGGGCAAAAGAACAGTGAGAGAAATTGACTGGGTCAAATCAGCTATATAGAAGTGTTGGAAGTGGCTATTAGAGTTGTAGACATATGCTTAGTATACATTTTTAAAGTAATAGCTACCATATGTAGTTTAAACAAAATGCCATTGTAAAGTTTAGACTCTCTGTTACACTAGGAAAAGTGAGTGAATAGAGATGCAGGTACTGAATTATGGATGCCCTGGAAACTTAATCACTACCAGCAACATCACCTTCCACAGACCCCAGTAACACACCACAGTATATTACTAAGGCGGGTCACCCTTGAAGAAAGCTCTTCAAACTGAATTCTGTGGCCTCCCACCTTTTGGATTGCTTTGCCTCCCAAGAAAAGTAAACATACAATCAGGAACTAGTGAGCTCTGAGCTCTTTTTGTAACTAAGTCACTTTGGAAGACCTTATCACGTGCCTCCCCAACGTGTCTATCAGTTTGTCATTCTGTGGGGACTTGTGTGTTGCTGTGATGCTGAAAGCTCTGCTGCCAGTATTTTCAGATATCAGCAGGGCTACCCTTGGTGCACAGGTTTCAGTTGAGCTTCCAGAATAAGATAGAGTAGGGAGAAGGACCCAGCAGCCCATGCCCGAAAAAATTAGGCTTTGAAAATCCTATGAATAGCAAAGAAACACTGTCAAATATAGTGCTGGAAAATGAGCCCCCCAAGCTGGAAGGTATTCAAGAAATGACTGGGGAAAAAGGTGCATCACCAAAGTAGAGTTGACCTTAATGATGAGAACGGAGTAAGGCCCCTGAGACCTCCATTTGCTGATGTGGCAGACTCAGAATGAGAAGAAATATAGTGGCTACAACAATGGACTTAAACATAAAAGGCTCATGTGCATGGCATAGTGTTGGGTAGTATTTCATTCTGTTGTACATAGGGTCGCTACGAGTTGGACCCAATTCTATAGCACCTAACAAAATAAACATCATCTGCCTAAAGAGAATGTTTGGCCATCTGATACAGGTACTAATGAAATAGTAGAGCATTAGTCTCAGAGTTACAATAATCTCAAGCCATTATAGTGATTGAGAAAGCTTAGGCAGCATCGGTGACAAGCAAAGGAAACCATTGCGCCCTAAAGCAGAAGCAGCAAAAAGGAAAGAGACAAAAATCTCAGTCACAGAGGCACACTATCAAGATATCACTAAGTGCTAGCCTGGCGCGGTGGCGCATGCCTGTAATCCCACCGGCTCAGGAGGCGGAGGCAGAAGAATCTCACGTTTGAGACCAGAGACAGTCTGTGTAACTTAGCGAGACCCTGTCTCAAAAACAGTAAAAAAAAAAAAA
>VMDO01012441.1:49614-62285 GCA_007922755.1 Pedetes capensis | reverse complement strand
CTGGGAACACCAGATGCTGTAGGCTTGGGAGAAGGACCTGGCAACCCCCTCCCAAAAATCAATCTGCCATTGAAAACCCTATGAACAGCAGAGAAGCACTGACAATAGTGTTTCCCCTGTTGTACAGAGGGTCGCTATGAGTTGGATACCGACTTGACGGCACCTAACAACAACAACAACCACTTTGCTGCATCTCTAGCTCATTTTTTACTTTTAAAACAGGGTCTCTCTAAGTATGCAAGTTGCCTCTGGCCTAGAACTAACAATCCTGATGCCTCAGCTTCTCCAGTTACTGCCATTACAGGCTGTGCCTATAAGCTTGGCAACCCTGCTTAAAACTTTTTACTAGCTCCCACTGGATTTAGAGTAAAATCTGAACTCTTTCCATTAGATTGAAAAAGCCTGAAGGAGGGCTTTGATCTTATTTCACAACAGTATCCTCTTTGTTCACTGTGCTCCAGTCACTATGATCATATCATTTGTCCCCAGAATATGCCAAGGTCATTTCCTTCTCATGGTCTTTGCACTTTGTCTTCTGCCTGAGATCTGCTTCCCTACTCTTCAGGAGGTTAGTTCCTGAACATGCACATTTCAGACTCACCAAAAGACCTTTCCTGACTATGTATTCTTAACTCTGTCATTCTCTAGTTTACCTTGTGTGTATGTGTATATGAGAGAGAGAGAGAGAGAGACAGACAGACAGACAGACAGACAGACACCCTACATACCCTAGGATGGCCTTGAACTCTTGGTCCTCCTGCCTCAGCCTCCCAAGTGCTGGGATTACAAGCATGCACCACTGCCATGGCCTGGTTGCTTATTTTATTCATAAGACTTATCAGCACTTATAGTTATTTTATTTATGTGACAGCAAGAGTTTTTACTCAACTTTGGCACTGACATTTTAACATGAACAGCACTGAGTTTTAAATGATTGGAATGAAACTATTCTAAAAAGTAAAAATAACTGAAACATGTATGAAATTGGACTGAGATATTATTAAGTGTCCCCATCCCATAATAGGAAAAGGGATTTTCAAAAGCACCATCAGTAGACATTGGTGAAAAAAACCAAAATCATTTTTAGATTTTTTTCCTTATTAAGACTTTTCAGTGAATAGGTTACGTATATGCTGGTTCACCTAGGATCTTTTAAGAATCAGAACATAACTACCACAGTGTTACACTGGGCTCATCATAAACCTAAATATATATAATGGCAAAGGGGGTTACACAGGTGAAAATGTACTGATCTCCAGAATAATGAGTAGAAGAAAACTTGTGTGGAGAGGCAAGAAGAGCTGCTGGATAACATTTAATGATCCAGAATTCTGTATAAGGACTTATTTTCTGAGTAATTGGTTTGTAACTAAAACTGCAGAACTACCAAGATTGCAAAGGTATCAGGGTGATATCAAGTGTTAGGTGGGATCCTATCTTCCCAGAGTTGACCACAAAAATTTACCTGATATCCTAAAATCAGGAAACTTCCAGAGTTTGGTGTCTGAAGCCACCAGCTCAGGAAACCAATGCAACCAGGTCCCTATCACTCCACCCACACCTCATCAATAATCAAAGTGGCCTAGGAAGGAGGACAAGGTCATCTTTGGATAAGGAAGACAAGTTTTTCCTTTCCCAGGTGACCCTGTACTTATCGCCAGACACACTAGATAGACATGGCTTGCCCCACTACTACAGTGATAAAGAAACCTGTGAAGAAATGGTATGTTGGAGATTGCCAGATGACAAAGGAGCCAGAACTAATTCTCACCCACTATCAACACACAAATTTCTGGATCTGAAGGAGGACAGAAGATGGATTTGGCATCCAAAGTTGCAAGATGGACTAGATCAAAAGCCAATTCTTGCCAGAGGCAAGAGTAAGGTGAGTACACATGAGAGGAAAATGATGAGGGTAACAGGTAAAGATCTGACCTAAGATGTAATCAAAATTTGCAAGAGCAGTGCCTAGAGATGATGCTCAGGGAAGCCTCTCATTAACAGGCTATTATAGTAACTATCTGTTTACATAGTGCCCATAGACAGTATGAAGAGCAATTATGACCAACCAAAGAAAAGATACACACAGACACAAGGATCTGTCTTTTCCCTATTGCTCTCCTCCAGCCACTCCCCTCTGAAGACAACACCAAAGGCGACCCAGGGACACAAGGAAGAAGGGAAATGTATGAAAGCCTACCACATACTCCCCAAACTCCTAGACCCCAGAGCTATGCTTTTTTTCTGTTTGAGGAAAAATATATGATATTGAATCAGATAGGAGCTTGGAGCTGGTAACGACAAAGGCTTTAAGATCAGAATCTGGGTCTTCTAATTCCTGAAAAATGTTGAAAAAATTACAGAATCAGACTTACATATTTATCATTATCTGTCTCCCAGTGAGAAAAGTTAAGTACAATCGAGCACCTTAAGTAGACACTAGTGGGGGAAATAATACTATTCATTGTTTATACTCCATTAAAGGATTCAGTTACCTTTATGAGATTGGTTGTTGTTGTGTACTCCTTGCCCATTACAATGTAAACCTCATAGGAGCAGTTACTTAGTCATTAACTATTGTATCTTTAACACTTAGCATAGGGCCTGACACAGAATTGATGATTAATAAATTTTAAAGACAAGTGTGGTAGTGGATAACTATAATCCCAGTGACTCAGGAGCAGAGGCAGGAGAATTATGAGTTTGAGGCCAGAGGCAGCCTGCACGATTTAATGAGACTCTGACTCAAAATAAGAAATAAAAAATGGGCTAGAGGTGCAGTCCACTGGTAGAGAGCACTTGCAAAGTATATGGGAGGCCCTGGGTTCAACCTCTAAGTACTGCAAAAAAAAAAAAAAAAGAAAGAAAGAAAAGAAAAGAAAGAATAAAATAAATAAGACCAACTAGATAACGTAAGTGTTCAACAAATATAAATAAATGGAAGCTTAAATGTTTTTCACATTATTTATTTTCTTGAAATAGAATAACTCATCTAATACATGAGTGTCCAAATTTGAGCTATGTCCTATCTCATGTAGCCATGAACACTGTTTGTACCTTGCACATGTCCTCCTAGCTCACCCTAAAAGTATTCTGAAAAATTATTCTTGGTTATCTGCCAGAGGGGTTTTCTGTCTGCAAAAGCAGCTTGACCAGCATAGGAAGTAGATTGGAAGTGCCAGGTTGTTAATACATTGTGAATGATCCTTAATCAGTTATAGGAGTTGTTGAATGAATGGCCCAGCTTCCTTATTCCTTGGTGTGTTTTAGTAGGATTGGCAACCTGATGGCTAAACTCCAATTATTTGCATTTCCTCCCTTCCAGTCTGATTTTTCTACTCTCTTGAAATATGAGATCTAATCCAAAAATATAGTAAATTTTTAAATAAAAAATTATAATAACAGAAACATTATCATAAATCTCCCTCAAAATATTTCCCTGGCTTTGGACACACTTATCCTATCATTCTTGGTATTTTCTGAGAAGTTCTGGAAGTCCTCTTTCATGTCTTTAATTATGCTGTGTGGCTTCCTTGATGTCCTGAATCCATTTAAAATATCTAACTTTCATGTCATTTTGGCCTTGGGAAAGAACCAGAAGTTGTACAGTGCCAGATCTGGTAAATAAGGTGGGTGAGGACACATTATAATGTTTTCTGACAGAAATTGTCCTGCCAGAAGTATTGTTCATGATTCATGACTTAGGGACTCTTTAAAATATATCTTCTCTCAACTGTAGGTCACACCTGACTGACCACACCAAAGAAGGTGAAATTTGTCCCGCACCATTACTAAGATTTGATGTGCTGCTTGCCACTTCACAGATAGATCTCTGCCTTTCTGTTGAATGACACTCAGCAGCAGCAGCATTCACTGTATTTTAAATCACACTGCATACTTCCTTGGATAGCCTCCCAAATACACCAACTACATTCAAAACCTTGTCTTAGAGTCTATTTTTTTGGAAAACCCATACCAAAACTCTGAAAATATCTTAAAGTATTCAGCACAGTTTATTGTTTCCCATAGAAATCTTCTATAATTTCAGTTCAGAACATTATGTATGCCCTAGACTTTCAAAGGAAGGCTTATTATTCAAAATTTTCCTGAACACCATGCCCACTCAAGCTCCCCTGTCTTATCTTTCCACTCAGAACTTACATCGCCACTTTGTTAAGAACACTGCTTTCTCATTAGCAATTCCTGCTATGTTCATTCATTTACCAACTCAACCATGCTGGTTAGATTTTAGGTGTTGGCCATTCTCTTCTACTCCAAACCTACTCTATGATTATATCTTCACTATTTGTCAAAAAGTTGATGGTTTATAGAGACTGCAACTTGCCCAGTTGATATTACATGGTAATATCATTTTTAGGATTCTGATATTTTATAAACAGTGACAAAAATAATGACATGAGAAGGAACTGTAAAAAACTGTTTACCCAGTGGTTTTTATGTGACTATTTTCCCAAAAAAATGAACTATTTTATAATTGATAATATGAGATACTAAGTATAGGAAATAACTGATATAGTAATATCTCCACTTCTTTATGTAATTGATCTTTCTCTACTCTTTGTGAAATTAAATACCTAATGTTTGACTTTAACTAGAAAAATCATCATTGGAATTAAATAATTTAATCACATAATTACTTCATACATTCTCCTTCCTATCAGTTAAAAATCAAGGGGGATTAGAGAAACTGTACGTAGGAACTTAATTAGTCCATATATTTACCAATCCTATGTCTACAGTCAAGTCCATTAATACAACAAATTTTGCCACACTATATTTTATTATGATAATAGTTATAATTTATTGAGCATTTTGTGAATGCCAGACACTGTGCTATACTACCACATGGCATTATACCATCTCAACAATCTTATGAGATACTATTACATCCCTATTTTGCTTTTCAAGAAACTAACATTTGTGACTTATCCAAGGTCATGATTTTAGTAAATTATATAAAGAAAGATTTGACTTTAGGTTTATATAACTACAAAGCCCAATCTTTTCACCACAACTAAATTACTTTGCCTCGGAAGTTGATGACACAGGAGTCGTAAACCAAGTGTGAGATTGTAAAATGTGGCTCTTTGCCTTCAAGGAGCTATTACCCAACTGCAGAGGTGAATGTGTACTAGAATGCTTAGTCAAGTACAAGACAATGAAGAACAGTCTATATACCATATGCTAATTGATAAGGGAATATAAAGCAAGAGAAGTATTTCATAGCTTGTTCTATAGGTGATTCAGATTTCCCATTGAGAGAGAAAATCTGCCAAGTTGCCGATTCAAACAGAGAAAAAGGCCAATGTAATCAATCTACTAGCAGTGTTCATGTGCAACAGCACTCAGTCTGAAATATCATCACTGCTCAAGGAATATCTCATGGCTGTGACCACTGGGCTCCCAACATACAGTTCCACCCACCTGTTTAAATACTAAAGGGGTCAGAAGTAGCTCAAGTTATCCCCTGGAAATATTACACTGAAATTTAGGCTTATTGCATTATAACTTTTTCCTCTTGGTGATTTAACTACCAACTTACTGTTGTGTGAAGAAAGTGTACAGGAGTGTGTATAATACCTGCTATGATGGCAATTATCTTGCTATTCAATTATTTCAAAATTACTTTCTTTCCAAAAAAAGTCTTCCCCCCACCATGATTATAAATATGCAATGGCTCTCACTCCTGAAGTTCATATTCCCCAAAGAGCTTTGTGTTTACTGATTCCCTAGGGTCAGTATGCAAAAATGCCCTGAAGGCCACATGAGAAATTACAAAGAATGAAGTGCTAGGACAATGGCTAATAAGGCATCAGTATTCTCCTTGGAGTGCCAAATTCTGATATAAGTAGTGCCATCTTGATAGAGAGTTCTTAAAATATGTAATTGAAGTAAATCTTCTGACAGATAATTGTAATGGTGATGTTATTCTCGGATGACTCTCAAGAATAGCTTGTAAATTACTTCCTCCACTTTACTCTCCTCCTCCCTTCAAGTACCAGGTATATCAAGTTCCTGTGTTATGATCATTTTGTAAAGTATTTATATGACAAACTCTTCATATACAACCAAAACAAGTTTAACTTATGGATGGATATATTTGGATACAATTAATGGGTCCAAGTAAAAGTATTAGCTAATACCAGAGAGCACATGATTACATCATTTCTTATTACATCTTTGCCATCAGAGAAAATTTTGGCATCTTCATACTTTCCAATCATTCATTCATGTATATGTTTGTACATATATATGTGTATATATGTATATGCATATGTATTACACATACATATACAAATTCATAGAAGCAGTTATGTAGTTAAGCATTCATCTCAATCTTTTACATCCTCTAGTTATAAATTCATCTACCATGAATCCTGCTATTCACATAGAAATGGACATAAGATCCTATTAGATCCTCAATCTAAAAAGAAAGATGCAGTAATGTTAATGAAATTATACTCCTGAAGGAGGGAAAATTGTTTTTCACTTAGATTCAAATCTGAAAAAGACCTGAACAGTTATATAGTCCAATTTTCAACCAATCAAGAAAGCCTCTTTTTACATTATATGTACATCTATCCTCTTAAGTACTTCTTGTCACTGAAAATAACTGCGTGAAATGGAAGCTCACCCCGTCGGTAACTATAATAGAAATGGAGTTCAGAAGTGACATGGAGACTCATACCAGCACAGCCAGAGATACAGAAGGAGGAAAGCAAAGAGATAGCAAAAGGTACAGCTACAGAGGCACAGAAAAGTATACCCACATAAAGGATAAAGGGGGGAAGAGAGAGAAAGGACATATGAAGATGCAGAGAGACAGCACCCAATACAGAAATGAAGCCGCAAAAATTTGACATAGGGAAAATGGGGGAAATGAGCTAAGAGGAATAATGGGAGAGAAACTTCTGAGATAGAGGAAGCACAGAGTAAAAAAGCAAACATAGAAGAAAAACTATAAGCAATGACAATTTCTTTTCTTCCAATAGTTATTGGAAACCTCAGTTTTGGCCTTGTACCTAGTTCCTGAAGCAATCCCAAAACAATCAGCCTTTGAAAACCCTATATAGGGTTGCTATGAGTAGGACATGACTGGACAACAACACAATCCACAAAAATGGAAATATCACTTCATAGCCCCCCTTTTAGCTGGATAAGACCAGGTAATTACATTCTGAGTATTAAAATGTAACTAACAGTATTATATGTGACAGGTATTAGTCTTTTTCAGAGTTGTGCCATTAGCAAACCTAGTAGTGGGCATAAGGTCTTACAAGTTAGTCAAAAAATCAATCATTACCATTTTATTTGGTAACTAAATCCTTCATCATCCAACACTTTCCTCCATCAATAAAAGTGTCAATATTCTTCTCAAAAAGTAATCAACACTTTTAAGTACTGCTTATAATATTATAAGTTGGTACAACATTTTAGAAGACTATTTGGTAGTACTTAGCAAAACTTAAAGTGCCCAAGAATTTCTTTTCTAGGACTCTATACTAACAAAATCCAAATGCATATGCATAGAAACAGTTTCCTGTACAAGGATTGTCAATGTGTTATTTTGTGACAGTAAAAGTGTGGGAATAAACTTAACATTTTTTCATGGCAGTGAGGGGAGTCATCCATATTATAAAGCACTATACAGCCATTAAAGAGACTGAGGGAGAGGTATGTATAGACACAGGCACACCTACAAGATACGTGAAAAACAAAGATGACCCACATATAATGGAAAAATATATGTATGTATGTCCCTGTGTGCATGTATGTTTGTGGAAACTTATGAGAAAAAGTTTGAAATAGTTAGCACTTGTAACTTTAGGGAAGGAAGAGAATAAAGTCCAAGGTTGAAGGGTTAATTTAATTTTTTATTCAATATAGTCATTGCTGTTGTGTTGTTGTCATTGTTGTTAGGTGCCATCAAGTCATGTCCAACTCATAGCGACCCTCATAAGGTTTTCAATGGCTGATTATTTTGGGATTGCTTTGGGAGTAGGTTGCCATGTCCTTCTCCCATTTTTGCAGTGCTAGGAATCAAACTTGAGACCTCAGAGCGGCACTCTACTAACTGAGTTAAATATAGTCATGGTGATCATTAATCCTGTTGTCCAAATATTTATGGCTCTTTGACTTTAGGCACTGATTGTACTTCTTGACCCCATTGTGACTGGTGGAGCCATGAAAGTAGCTCAAGCCAATTACTTGTGAGCAAAAGTCATTGTTCATTTTTGGGCATCACTTCCAGGCCACAGCATTTATTCATCACTGTAATGTCTTCCACAGCTATCTTTGTGCGACAGTGACTGGTTAATGCTTAAAATGATGGTTGCTTTGTCACCCTGGGTTGCAGAATGAAGAATCACATATCAGAGCTTCAGCAACATGTTACACATATAAGAAATAAAATTTTGCTACTGTACAGCAAAGGAAAAAAAATAAAGAGAGAGCCCACAGAATGAGAGAAAATCTTTGCATCCTACACATTTGACAGAGGACTAATTTCTAGAATATACAAAGAACTTAAGAAATCACCACACAAAAATAACAATCCAATAACGGGCAATGGGACTGAACAGATAGTTCTCAAAAGAAATACAGATGGCCAATAAACACTGAAAAAAATGTTCAATATCCCTAGCCATTATGGAAATGCAAACCAAACAACACTGAGATTCCATCTCACTGTAGGAAGAATAGCCAAGATTAACAAAAATAACAACAAATGCTGGCGAGAATGTGGAGAAGAGGGAAACATTTTACACTGCTGGTGGGATTGTAAATTAGTTCACCCACTTTGGAAATCAATATAGAGATACTGTAGAAAACTAAGAATAGAACTGTCATGTGACCCAGCTATAACACTATTCATAGGGTTTTCAGTGGAGGATTCTTTTGGGAGTGGATAAGCCAGGTCCTTCTCCCTAGCCTGCAGTATCACATCCAAGGTCCAACCTGGCTGACTCTACTTAGCTTCCAACAACAGACAGGATCAGATGCCAGAGTACTATGGCTGAAAATGTTTTAATTTTACATTGGGATAAATATTTTATTTACTGGGTTTATTGCTATAAAATTTACATGATGCCTAGAATAGCATATGATATTACCTACATGTTTTTGTTGTTGTTAGGTGCCGTCGAGTCAGTATCTGACTCATAGCAAACCTCATAGGGTTTTCTATGGCAGAATGTTTCGGGATTGCCTTGGGAGTGGATTGCCAGGCCCTTCTCCCATTTTTGCAGTGCTGGGAATCGAACTTGGGACCTCAGAGGCTGCGGTGCAGCGCTCTACCAACTGAGCTAAATCCCAGCCCATTACCTACATGTTGTTGTTGTTAGGTGCCATCAAGTTGGTATCCAACTCATAGCGACCCTCATAGGGTTTTCAATGGCTGACTGTTTAGGAATTGCCTTGGGAGTGGATTGCCAGGTCCTTCTCCCATTTTTGCGGTGCTGGGAATTGAACCCTGGTCCTCAGAGACTGCAGTGCAGCACTCCACCAATTGAGCTAAATCCCAGCCCATTACCTACATAGAGAATATGAAATGCCAGGAGATAATTATGTGACATGATCTAGATTTTGTATAATCATTTAACTGTAACTGCCAGTGATACTTCATTTTATTGCACTACACTTTATTGTGCTTCTCAGAGGCAATTTTTTTTTTTTTTTTACAAATTGAAGGTTTGTAGCCACTCTGTGTTGAGCAAGTCTATCGGCACCATTTCTCCAATATCACATGTTTACTTCATGTTTCTGTGTAACACTTTGGTAATTCTCACAATATTTCAATTTTTTTCATTATTGTTATCAGTTATGGTGATCTGTGATCCATGATCTTTGATGTTATTATTATAATTATTTTGGGGATGCCATAAACTGTGCCCATGTAAGACAGTGAAGTTAATTGATAAATGCTCTGACTTCTCTACAGAGCAGCCACCCTATCATCTCTCTCCTAGAGAGACATAAAACAATATTGAAAATGGGCCAGTTAATAACCCTAAAATGGCCTTTAAGTTTCCAAAGGAAAGGAACAGACCCAAGTCTCTCACTTTAAATCTAAAGTCAAGGGCTAGGAATCTTACACCAGACAGTCAAGTCATGACTGCAAATGAAAAGTTCTTGAAGGAAACTAAACATGCTATACCAATAAACACACAAATAACAAGGAAGTGAAATATCCTTACTGCTTATATGGAGAAAGTATTAGTGTTCTGCACAGAAGATCAAACCAGCCATAACATTTCCTCAAGGCAAAGTCTGATTCAGAAGAAGGCCCTAACTCTATTCTATGAAAACTTAGAGGATTGAGAAAACTGTAGAAAAAATGTTGGGAACTAGTAAAGGTTGGTTCATGAGGTTTAGAAAAGAAACTACCTCCATACCATGAAAGTGCAAGATGAAGCTGCAACAAGTTATCCAGAACATCTAGATAAGATAATAGATTAAGGTAGCCATGCCAAAAAACTGATTTTCAAAGCAAATGAAACACTGTTATGTTGAAAGAAGATGCCATCCAAGACTTTCATAGCTGGAGAGGACAACTCACTGCCTGGCTTCAGAGCTACCAAGGACAAGCTGACTTCCTTGTTACAAGCTAATACAGCTGATGACTTTAAGTTGAAGTCAATGGTCTTTTACAGTCCTGAATGTCCAGGGGCACTAAAATGTATCAGATCTACTCTGCTTTGTGCTCTATAAATTGGATAACAAAGCCTGAATGACAGCACATCTGCTTATAATATGATTTACTTATTTTATTGGCAGGGGTAGGGATCAAACTCAGGGCCTCATAACTGTTAGGTAAGCACTCTACCACTCAGTCATCACCCCAGCTTGGTTTACTGAATATTTTCACTGTTGAGATCTACTGCTCAGAAAAAAATACTGCTTTCAAAATATTACTGCTAATTGACAAAGCATCTGGTCACCTAAGAGCTCGGATAGAGATGTAAATGAGATTCATGTTATTTTTATACTTGTGAACACAATGTCCATTCTATAGCCCATGGATTAAGGAGTAATTTCAACTTTCAAGTCTTGCCATTTAAGAAATACATTCATAAGGATATAACTTCCATAGATGGTGATGCTTCTGCTGGATATGGGTAAAGTAAATTGAAAACTTTCTGGAAAGGATTTATAATGCCAGGTTCCATTAAGAACATTTTTGATCCATGCAAATAGGTCAAATATCAACATTAACAGCCATTTGGAGAAGTTGATTCCAAGCTTCAAGCATTAATTTGGGGTATGCAATATTTTACTGGAGGAGGTAATTGCAGATGTGGTAGAAATAGTGAAAGAACTAAAATTAGAAGTGGATACTGAAAATGTGATTAATTGCTGCAATCTCATGATAAATAATGATAAGCTGCTTCTTATGGATAAACAAAGAGTGGTTTCTTGAAGTGGAATTCAGTCCAGTGAAAGATGATATGAACATTGTTGAAATGACAATAAAGGATTTAGAATATTGCACAAACTCAGCTAATGTAACAAGAGCAGATTTTGAAAGGAAAGACAATTTTGAAAGAATTTTTACTGAGGAAAATGCCAACAAATAGCATTGAGTGCTACAAAAAAATCTTTCATGAAAGAAGAGTCAGTTGGTACCACAAACTTCTCTGTTGTCTTATTTTTAAAAACTGCCAACCACTACCCTCAGTCAGTAGCCATCAAAATTGAAGCAAGACCATTCACTAGGAAAAAAATTATAACCCACTGAAGGTCCGAATGATCATTAGGTTATTTCACAGTTATTAACTACAATAAAATGTACACATAACTTTTTCTCTTGTTGTTTTGTAAACATAACTTCTATAAGCACTTAAATCCCCCAACATTTGTATGGCTTGCTTTATTGTGATATTTGCTTTCTTGCAATGGTTTGCTAACCTGCAATATCTATAAGGAATGCCAATGATGTGGATCATAACAAATTATGGATAACATTTTGGAAAATGGGAATACCAGAACAACTAATTGTGCTCATGAGAAATCTGTACACGAACCAGGAGGCAGTTGTTCGAATAGAACAAGGAAACACTGAGTGGTTTAAAGTTGAGAAAGGTGTGCGTCAGGGCTGTATACTTTCACCCTATCTCTTCAATTTATAAACTGAGCAAATAATCTGAGAAGCTGGACTTTTTGAGGAAGAACGTGGCATCAAGATTGGAGGAAGGCTCATTAACAATCTGTATTATGCAGATGACACCACTCTGCTTGCTGAAAATGAAGAGGATTTAAAGCATTTACTGATGAAGATCAAAGATCATAGTCTTCAATATGGGTTACGACTAAACATCAACAAAACAAAAATCCTTACAACTGGGTCAGCACGCAACTTCACAATAAATGGAGAAAAGATTGGGGCTGTCCAAGATTTTGCTTTGTTTGGTTCTATAATCAACACCCATGGAAGCAGCAGTCAAGACATCCCAAGACGCATTGCTCTAGGAAAAGCTGTGGCAAAAGATCTCTTTAGAGTATTGAAAAGCAAAGATGTCACATTGAAGACGAAGGTGCGTCTGACTCATGCCATGGTATTTTCAGTGGCATCATATGGTTGTGAAAGCTGGACATTGAACAAGAGAGACAGAAAAAGAATTGATGCTTTTGAATTGTGGTGCTGGAGATGT
>VMDO01012441.1:0-49514 GCA_007922755.1 Pedetes capensis | reverse complement strand
CAAATCTGTCCTAGAAGAAGTACAACCAGAGTGCTCCTTGGAAGCAAGAATGGCCAGACTGCGTCTTACATATTTTGGACATGTAGTCAGGAGAGATCAATCCCTGGAGAAGGATATCATGTTTGGGCGAGTGGCAGGTCAACACAAAAGAGGGAAACCCTCCACCAGATGGATTGACACAGTGTCTGCAACAATGGGCTTAAACATAAATAAGATCGTGTGCCTGGCACAGAATCGGCAAGTGTTTCGATCTGCTGTACACAGGGTCACTATGAGTCGGACTCTACTCGACGGCACCTAACAACATGCCAGTATTTCAAAGGTAAAGAATATATTCTTTTTGTTTTTAAATCCCCAGCACATACTGTCTAAAACACAGTAGGTACATATGGTTCGAATGTAAAATGTCTCCCAAGGCCATGTGTTTTAACATTTGGTCCCCAGCTGCTGGCACCATTTGTGGAAGCTGTGGAAAACTTTGAGAGGCTGGATCTAGCTTTCCAGAAGTGAGCCACTGGGAGGAGGCTTTTGAAGGTTTTTACTTTGATGTGCAGCCCTGGTCACTCTCTATCTCCTGCCCTATAATGCTGTCACGTTGCTTGCCATGTCATCACACCTCCCTGCCTCTATGGACTAAATCCTCTATCTATAAGCTCCCAATAAATATTTTCCTACCATAAGATTGCTTTGGTTGTGTTTTCTGCTATAGCAATGGTAGAAGACTAATACAGAAAATTGGAAGCAGAGAGTGGGGTTGATGCTATGCAGAAACCTGACCATATGGTTCTTTCACCATTGTAACTTATTTGTGGGAGGAGTTTGGAAGAGTTTGGTGATGTAGGTGAGAAAAGCTCTAAAATACTGTAAGCAGAGCTTAAGAGGTGCTTCTATTGAGAGTTCAGGAGACTAGAATGGTGCCACTGACAGAAATGCAGACGGTATTCACAAAGTTTTAAAAGAAAATAAGAACTCTCTTAGGAACTGGATCAGAGATGAATCATGTTATATTCTAGCAAAGAGATTACTTGTACTCTTCCCATGTCCTAAAGATTTGGGTGAGACTGAATTTAAATGTAATGAATTAATTTGGCAGGAGAAATATGATGAGGATAATGAGATGTCTGCATCATGAGGTGATGATGGACCTTTGGGGGCCAGAGGCCAAATGTCATGGTTTGAACATAAAATGTCCCCCAATGGTCATGTACTTTAGTCTTCAGTTCCCCACTAGGGGTGCTATTTGTGGAGGCCATAGAAACTTTGGGAGGTGGGATTGAGTATTGTAGAAATGAGTCACTGGGGGAAGCCCTTTGGAGATTTTTATAAGGACACATGGCCCCAATCACTCTCTGTCTTCTATCCTACCTACCATGCCATGAGAGCACCTGACATAGGCCCAACTGCCTGCCTAGATATCTGTCCTGCCACCATGCCTTCCCACACCTATGAACCAAATCCTCTAACCATAAGCTACCAATAAATATTTTCCTCCCCTAAGATTCATTTAGTTGATTTTTCTGCTACAGCAATGACAGCTGATTAATACAGTACACAATCAATTCTTCTTGAATATTAAACAAATTCAATGATTTTACTCTAAACCTATAGTTTTATACTAATTCTTGTGAAATGTTATTGTGTTTGTTTTAGGATGAAAGTCAAAGGAATACATATTTTAAGAATGACAACTATATTAAATGCTATTGGGTAATCAAATAAGTCAAAGACTCAAAATATCCTTTTTCTGCAGCCAAGAAAAGATTGTTAGCCAAGAGAAAATTGCCAAAACATATAGGTGGAGTAGCAAGGTTAGAAACAGTGTAAAGAATAAATTGAAAGTAAGGAAACAGAACAGGTAGTACAGACAACATTCACAAAGGTTAGCTGTTAGGAAAGAGAGACATAGGGTAAGTATGGAGTCAGAGAATTAAAAAAAATTCCTGATTTTTTCTCATGATTAGATTGGGGCTATGGGGTTGGAGAAATAATACTAGTTTTTCTTTCTTTACTGAATAAACAAGCTTTCAATTATGAGGGAAAGGAACTAAGATAAAAGGGAATGTTTGAAGAAAAAGAAAGCACAGAGTTACTCTACTGAGCAAGAATACCAAAGAAATAAATGGATAAGGTGAATTTTCTGGAGCTTAAATGGAAGGTTTTGCCATACCATGAGAAATTTCTGGTTTTCAGTAAGAAATGGAAGGAAGTCAGAAAAGATAGAAAAAGATATGGATAAGCTTGGAGATTTTATGGTTTCTACATTCTTTTTGAAATAGTTGGCAATTTTGCCTGTAGAGACAGGAGGATTGGAGGTTTGAGGAAACAAAATTAGATGGTTAAGTACTGCATTCTGGGATTTTTCAAGCATTAGATATTAAGGTTACCGATTTAAGAGGTCAAGTTTTTTGGGGTTTTTTTGTTTGTTTGTTTCTTACTGGAGCATGTGACCATACCTAATATTCTTTATAGATCCATTTTCTCTATGACTTTGTTTTTAAATTTCACTAGGAATCTAATGGTAGTAGCTAAAAGGGTATCTTTTCAGGTTATTATGATGGCAACACAATTTTCTAATCTTGTTAGTCCTTACACTTTGTCCTTTCTATACTCCAGCTAATTGAGGTTTTATAGTAACTTAAGAAATAGCTTAACCTCATTAACATTGTGTAAATATGGGGAAACTGAGACTAAGAGAGCTAAGTACTTTTCCCTATAGCAAGAAGCCAGTTAGAAGCTGACCAAGAAATCCACAATTTGTAGTTCCTTTCCTGTCTATCAGGAATCATTAACATTAATAATTCAATAATTTCACTAGCCAATAGCTTTGAGACTGAAAGCATACTTAGGTAAAAATATAACTGTGTGCCTGTCTGCCTCTCCTCTTTCCTTCTTCTTTCCTTCTTTTCCCCTCCCTGCTTCTCTCCTTCCCTTCCTCAATTTTCAAAATTGAATAAAATTTATCCTGCTGCACTATAACTCATGTCCATTGTCACCACAAATCAGGCCCCTAGGCATGTGTTTCCAGCACTCCTACCTTAATTTTCTGCAGAAAGAACTGATAATATTCTTCCCTTTTTGAACATACCCTTTCTTAGCCACTTCAGGTTCACAAGTATCATCTGGTTGACCAGACATAATTGGCCTTGAAAAATGAACCAAAGGGAGAAAGTTAAATATCTGATCCCTGGAAATGTGTATTTTAATTTAATCTAGGAAGTAAACAAATGAACAGTACCTCTTTTTATAATTAGTATTATTACAATCATCATTATTATTAGCCTGGAAGTCTTGTTTCTAGATCACTGGTATTCCTACATCTTTTCAATATAGTCTAAAAATTTCCTGTGACTAAAAAACTATACCCTGAGATCATCCTGTTTCCTAAAGCCTTTCCAAAAATATTTTCCTTTCCATAATATACCATATTTTCATCCTCTTTTGTTGCTATTAAACACTGGTAGCATCTGTCAAATTAATAATGATTTTTAAAATAAAACCATAACTGTTAGAAATTCTGCAGGAAAACAAACATTTTCATACACTAGCAGTGCGAATTTGTTGTTTTTAGGTGTCCTAGAGTCAGGTCCAATTCAAACAAACCTTCATAGTCATACAATGGCTGGCTGTTTTCAGGATTGTTTTTGGGAGGAGATTGCCACATCCTTCTCTCATTTTTGTGGTGCTGGGGATCAAATTCCAGTCCTCACAAAGTATAGAGCAGTGATCTACCAACTAAGCTAGCCAAGCAGTAAGAATAGGAATTGTCATCCATTTTCTGGAGGGTAATTTAGCTACTACAACAACCTAGCTATTATGGTTATATCGTGACTTAAAAAAATATTGTATATAAATGTTGCTAGGGCACAGAGTAATAAGTCATTTGCTATATCCATTATGCAAATATTTAATCACTTTTTCTTATATATTCATCATCTTACATATTTTATAGAACAGTATAAACTAAAGAAGAAAAGAAAGGAGCCCAGCACCATGGCACATGCCTATAATTCCAGTGATTTGGGAGGCGGAGGCAGGAGGATCACAAGTTCAAGACCAGAGGCAGTCTGCGTAATTTAGTGAGACCTTGTCTCAAGAAAAAGAAGAAAAGAAAAAGAAGTAGGAATTGTAATTAAAAGGTAATGAAAATTGTATGCAATCATGGGTTATATTCTCATTTTTTCCTTCCCCCATTTTCATGTATTCATATAGCTGCATCTTATATTTTGAGATTTTCCTTTCCCTCTTTACCCCTCTACATTATTTCCGCTTCCCTTCTGCCTTCCCCAAACCCTGCTCCCACCAGCTGATCCTCTCCCCACTTCTTTCTGATCTGCTTGTATTTTCCATTCTTTGATAGGTATGTTTGTTCATTTTTACATATCTAAATGTGCACAATTTTTTCTTCATTTAAGTTAGATTTAGCTCCCACATATGAGTGAAAACATGGTATTTCTCTGTTGAGTCTGGACTAACTCATTAACATGATGTTCTCCAATTCCATCTGTTTGGCTGCAAATAACATAATTTCACTTTTTTAATTGCCAAGTAATATTCCATCATATGTATATATACCACAAATTTTAATCCACTCCTATGTTGATGGGCATCTTGGTTGATTCCATACCCTTGTGTTTGTGAGTAGTGCTGCATTAAATATTGAAGTACAGATGTGCCTGTAGTATGATGATTTATCTTCTGTTGGGTATATTCCCAGGAGTGGTATAGCTGGGCTGTATGACAATAGAAATGCTATATAGTAACTTTTAAAATTATTCATCTTAGAAAATACAATCAAATACTCATGTAGAAGATGTTATGCTAGCACTACTCCTAATAAGAAAAAAATATAAGATGCTTAAAACTATGGTGAGTGTTATGCTAACTATGACAGATATGAATATCACTTAATGCAAAAGTTAGAACAAAAACCAAAATTCAAACACTTTGTCCTAGTATATCTTTAAAAAGTAAACCAAGATGAGCCAGGTGCCTTGGTACACCCTTGTAATCCCAGCTACTCAGAAGACCAAGGCAAGAAAATTGCAAGTTCAAGGCCAGAGGAAGCCTTTGCAGCTTAGTGAGATCCTTTCTCAAAACACACAAACAAACAAACAAAAAAAACAAATAAAAAGTTAGATGGAGGTGCAGCTCAGTGGTAGAGCACTTGCCTAGCATGTGCAAGACCCTGGGTTCAACTCCTCAGTACCACAAAAAACAAATCCAAACTGTAACTAACAATTTATATACTAGTATGTCCACCTGAGTAATATTTATTCTCCCAACATTGGAAATAATACAAATATCCAGTAATAGATTTCTCATCAAAGTTATCACATACCCATATGTTAGAATATTACATACTAATTGACAGTTATTTGTGAAAGAATTTTAACATGGAAAATGTTCACAACATAATGCTAAATCAAGAATGAAAATGCAGTATGTTATGTATACGAAGATTAATGTAGTCACTACAGTATGATTTATTAGAGCAAAACTTAAGCAACTTAAAGCTTTGAAATAGATTACTCTATATCTCCATAATAGTATACTAAACATATTAACAATCATTGAAAGAAGTTTAACAACATCACAAAATGCTTATGTGAAGTTTCAAAAAGCATGCTACAAAATAAAAATCATAATCTTAACTATTAGGTAGATAACCCCTGCATATATAATCCCTGGAAAAAAATTACTATTTCCTCATATTTGAGTCAGAGTTCATATTATATTCATCATTGTCAATATGATTCCCCCAGACATTTTACATAAAATTGTACTTTAAAAAAATCAATAAAACCAAAAGAGGACATCATTACTTATCTTACAGGGAAAAAAGATTACAAGAAAGTACTACGAAAAATGTATGTTGACAAATTAGGTAACTTAGATGGAAAGACTAAATTTACAGAAGACACAAACTTCTGAAACAGAATGAAAAAAATCTAAATAGATTGATAAACAAATTGGATTAATAATTTTAAAACTTCCCAGACAGAAAAGTCCAGGCTGAGATAACTTGATTGGTGAATTCTACCGAACATTTAAAGAAGAATTTATGTCAATTATTTATAAACTCTTCTAAAAATATAATACAAAGAAATATTTCCCAACTCATTTTATGAGGCCAGTACTACCGATACCAAAATCAGAGAAAGACATCATAAGCAAACTACAGATTAGTATCTTTCATGAATATAGATACAAAGAATTCTCAATAAATAGTCTAGCAAACTGAATTGAGTGACATACAAAATGGATTACATATTACAAGCGGGATTTATGTCAGGAATGCAAACCTGCATTTAACATGCATAAGTCAGTTCATATAATACACCATCTCAATGAAATAAAAGAAATTACATAATCGCATAAATTGATGTAGAATAAGAATTTTACAAAATCCTACATTCTTTCATGATAAAAAGGGAAATTGCCCAATGTAGTAAAGGGAATGTATGAAAAAGTCAGAGAGAATCTCATGTTTAATGCTTTCCCCCTAAGATGAGGAACAACATTGTCTGTTCTCACCAATTTGTGAGTGGTGCTGGCCATCAAACCCAGGGCCTCACACATATTAGTTAAGTGCTCTAAAACTAAGCTTTTTCTCCAGATGTATTCTCACCACTTATATTTAATATTAGATAAGCCTTTATACTCAGGCACTTGTTGTTGTTAGGTGCCATTGAGTGGTGTCCAACTCATAGCAACCCTCATAGAGTTTTCAATGGCTGACTGTTTCGGCCTTGCCTGGGGAGTGGACTGCCACATCCTTCTCCCATTTTTGTGGTGCTGAGAATCAAACTCAGGACCTCAGAGACTGCAGAGTGGTGCTCTACCAAGTAAGCTAAATCCCAGCCCACTCAGGCACTTAGACACGAAAATTAATAGAAGTTATTTAGATTGTGAGGAAAAGATTTAGAAATCTCTATTTAAAGATTGGGCTGGGATTTAGCTGATTTGGTAGAGTGCTGCACTGCAGTCTCTGAGGTCCTGAGTTCAATTACCAGCACCACAAAAATGGGAGAAGGTCCTGGCAATCCACTCCCAAGGCAATCCTGAAACAGTCAGCCATTGAAAACCCTATGAGGGTCACTATGAGTCGGATACCAACTCGACGGCACCTAACAACAACAACAACATTTAAAGATTACATTATTTCATTTATAGAAAATTCTAAGAAATTAACTAAAAACCACTAATAAACTAGTTCAGCAAGTTGTAAGATACAAAACCAACATATAAATCTCAATGGGATTTCTGTACACTTAGCAATGATCACAATGAAAATGGAATTAAGAAAATTTTACTTAAAATGGCATGAAAAATAAGAAAATATTTAAGGAAATAGTGTCCCAAATAAGTAGAAAACTCATTATTTAAATTGTGATGTATTATTCAAGGAAATTAAAGAAAACTTAAATGAAGGGAAAGATTTTACATGTTTATGAATGGAGAGGCTTGATATCATTACAATAGCAATTGTATCCAAATTAATATGTAGACTTAACAAAATCCCTAGCAAAATTCCAGATCCTTTATCACAGAAATAAACAAACTGATTCTAAAATTTATATGCAAATTGAATAGCCAAAACAATCTTGAAAAAGAAGAAAGTTGAAGGACTTCCACTTTCCAATTTCAAAACTTTAATACTACAGTAGTCAAGATAGTACAGGAATGAATAGAATTGAGAATCTGGAATATAAATTTTTAGTCAGTTGATTTTCCACAACTGTGCTCAGACCATTCAATAGGGGAAATAGTCATTTCAAAAAGTGCTGCTGGAACAACTGGGTAGCCATGTGGTCAAGAATGAATTTGGAACTCTTTACCACACCACATACAAACATTAACTCAAAAAGGATCACAAACTTATGTGTAAGATTTCAAACTATAAAACTCTAAGTATAAAACACAGAGGTAAATCATCATGTTTTGGCTTAGGGAAAATCTTAGTCATCACACCAAATGCACAAACAATAACAAAAAATAAAGTGGATGGCATCAAAACTGAAAACCTTGCACTGCAAGCAATACCATCAAAAAAGTGAAAAGATGACTCAAAGAATGCTTGCAAATCACATATTTGATAAGGGACTTGCATGTACAATGTATAATAAACTCTTAAAACACAATAAAAATAAAAATTTTTAAATTTGGCAATCTAATAGACATTTCTCCAAATAGATATAAAAATACCAGTATCTACATGAAATGATGCTCAACATCATTGTTGTTGTTGTTGTTAGGTACCCTCGAGTCGGTATCCGACTCATAGTGACCCTACATACAACAGGCGAAACACTATTGTCAGTGCTTCTCTGCTGTTCATAGGGTTTTCAATGGCAGATTGATTTTTGGGAGTGGGTTGCCGGTCTGTCTCCCAAGCCTGCAGCGCCTGGTGTTCCCAGGGCGGTCTCCCATCCAAGTACTAACCAGGCCCAACCCTGCTTAGCTTCTGAGATCTGATGGGATTGGATGCCATAGGGCTACAGATGCAGGCCAACATCATTAGCCAGTAGGAAAATGCAAATTCAAACAATGAGATACCTCTTCATACCCACTAGGATGGCTATAATGTAAAAGGTATAAAAACAAGTACTGGTGAGAATGTGGAAAAATTAGAACGTTCATATATAACTGATGGGAAAGTAAAATGATGCAGGTATTTTGATAAACAGTTTGGTACTTTCTCAGAGTTAAACACAGAATATTACCCAACAACTCTAATTGATAATATATATCCAAGAGAAATGAAAACAAATATCCACACAAAAATATATACAGTGATGATTACATAGCAAGATTACTCATAATAGCCAAAATGCAAACAATCCAAATAGCCATAGACAAATACATCAAAAAACAAAGTGTACTATTATCTATAGAATAGAATTTTATTTGGATATGACAAGAATAAAAAGTGACACATTCTATAATGTGGATGAAGTTTGGAAACAGTCTGCTAAGTGAAAAGCTGCCCATAAAAACACACTGCACTTATATGAAATGCACTTATATGAATGCATATAAGCATTCAGACTGCACTTATATGAAATGCCCATATTAGGCAAATCCATAGAGATGGAAAGAAGATTAATAGTTGCCAGGATATTAGGTAGTGGTGATGCTATATAATTCTGGATAAAACTATTAAATTGTACACTTTAAATCATTGAATTGTATATTACATAAATTATATCTCAAATTATTTAAGAATTGGTCAAACTAGTCATTTAAAATCAATATAGAAAATTAGTTGAAAGACTTTTTCCCCTTTCAAACATATGTTCATACATAAAACTAATGTTTTAGATTATGTGCCAAAGGTATTCTAAAAGTTCAGCAAGTTCGTACATTGCTGGTCTCATCCAACATAGTCTTTTTGATCTAAACCACAGTCATCAGGCTTTTCAGATACTTCATGTTTTGTTGTTGTTGTTGTTAAGTGCCATCGAGTCGGTATCCTGTTCATGCTGACCCTGTGTACCACAGGTGAAACTCCAATGTCAGTGCTTCTGTGCTGTTCATAGTTTTCAATGGCAGATTGATTTTTGGGAGTGGTTTGCCTGGTCTGTCTCCCAACTTCATATTTTAGGTACCCTAAAATACCTTAAAATATCACTAGGTTATAGTCTTCACCACATCAGCCTTATGTTCCATCATTGACACATGAGGACATTCAGAGGTGGGGTACTTTTTCACAATAGAAATAAGGTAGCCTTGTAGTTGAGTTGCCACAATCTTAATTTTCATGGAAGTGACTAGGGATAAGTAAGAGCAACTGGTGTCTGTGCTCCTTGTTGACCTCTATGACCATCTGATGTTAAAATGTAAACATAGATTCAGGTTCTTAAAAAATTAATTCAAACCAATGCTTCCCTCAACAAGTTAAAATCATCTCTGCACTGCCCATCCCAGTTCTGCAGGGAAGGAGATGTCTCAAGAAATATCTACAAACCACCACAACTGAAACAAAGACTCAGAAAGATATTGATCTAGCTGATTACATTACCTATATAGCAAAAAAAAAAAATACCAGAAACAAATACTTCATTTGCAATTAGATTACTTATTTAAAAACTGAGTCATAGCCTAAAGATACACCTCACAGATAGAAAAGTTGGCAGGATTTTTATTGAGCATATTCATCTATATTTGCTAAGAGATTTCTCTATTCTTTAAGTAAACTTTAATAAAAGATCTAAGTTCTGGGAAAATAGTGGTACTTAGTTATCTACACATACAAAATTATTTTGTCTAAGAAATGATTAATCTCAAGTATTTTCAACTTTATATTTCATTGTCCCATGAGGCTACCAAAAGACTCTTTTGGGCTTTAGTAAAATCAGAAAAAAAACCATTTGATTATCAGACTTTGAAGTACAGGATTATGCTAGAGGGTCATAAAACTCCATCACTCCCATCCACACACAAGACAGTCACAATCCAGATATCCCTTAATTTGATTAACTCAGTAGATAATGAAAATAAACTGCATTTATTAGCAGGCATAAAGGATACAGGACTGTGAGGAAGAGAAACATGATCCTTGACCTCATGCAGACAACAGTCTCTTGGGAGAAATAAGTATTAAATAATCAATTAACTATAGCATGTAAATATAATTATAGTAAGCATCAGAAGGAGATAGTAATGGTGCTTAGAGACCTAATCTAGTATGTGATGGCTAAATAAGTCCTACTTGATGCAGAAACACTTGATCTGAGGTTTGAATACAGGATTTAACTCAGCAAAGGAAAAGAAGAATGTTTCTGTTAGAGGGAACAAGATGTACAAGGGATTGGTTAGGATGAGCTGATTCAATATCTAAAGATAGATCAGCATAACTAGAGCAAAGAATAGTAATAGGAGAGAAAGTTGGAAAACTTAGCAGTGGCCAGAGGCTGGAGGGCATTATAGGCCTTGATAAGGAATTTGGATCTGATCTTACCCTGAGTGCACTGGGAAGCAAAGGTTTTACACAAGGGAATGACATGATCTGACTTACTGTTTTGAAATACATCACTCTGGCTGCTGTGCTGAGAATAGATTAAAAGCAGAAACAGAGGTAGCAGGGTAGAATACTCAAAAGCTGGGAGTGCTACTTTCTATTGTATACAGGGTTTCTATGATTCAGACCTGACTTGATGGCACCTAACAACAACAATGCTATATGACAAACTTTTTCCTGTGCTAGTGCAAGTAAATCTACCTCATACTTTCTAGTGGATACAAAGTATACCATTGCCTAGTTTTCCTATAGTTAACAAAATAATTGTCATACCTAATGATGGATAGTTCTCAGTTTTTGTGCTGTTAAAATATTATAAAGAATATATTTGTCTGTCTGTCTGTATATATTATGTTCATATGTAGATATTTTAGTAAAATGAATTCCCAGAAGAATGGTAGGTCCTGATCTAAATGAACTTTACATTTTGAAAGATATTTCCAAATATTCCCCAGTTATTGTTGTTATTAGGTGTTGCAGGGTCAGGCCCAACTCAAAGTGACCCCCATACGGTTTTCAATGGTTGACTTTTGGGATTATTTTCAGGAGTGGACTGCCACATTCTTCTTCCATTTTTATGGTGTTGAGGATCAAATTCAGGTCCTCAGGAAGTGCAGAGCAGCGCTCTATCAACTGAGCTAAACCCTAGCCCACTTTTCCAGTTAACTTACTACTAATTTGTACCCCCACCTACCAACACCATAGTGACCCTATATACAATAGAACAAAACACTCCCCGACACTGTCCATGCCTGGCACCATGTCAGTGCTTCTCTGCTAGTCATAGGATTTGAAATGGCTGATTGTTTTGGGATTGGTTCAGGAGTGGGCTGCCAGGACCTTTTCCCATTTTGTGGTGCTAGGGTTTAGTTCAGTTGGGACAGTGCCTGCTCTGCATGCTTTCAAGCCATGGGTTTGATACCCAGCACCACAAAAATGGGAGAAGGACCTGCCATCCAATCCCGAAACAATCATGAAAAAATTAGCCAGCAAAAATCCCATAAATAGCAGAGAAGAACTGACATAGTGCCAATCATGGCAGAGTGCCAGGGAATGTTTCCTTTTGTTGTACACAGGGTTACTATGAGTCAGACCCAACTGGAATTCACCTAACAGCAACAAACAACAGCATATGAGAGTGATTATTTACATTCTCAACATTAATATATTGTTTTCATTTGCATTTATATTTTCGATTATGAGTTTGATTTTTTATATGCTTACTCTTTCATTTAAATGTATTTTTAGCTGATACATGTTGTTTGTTGTTAGAAGCTGTTGAGTTGGGTCTGACTCATAGTAACTATCACAGGGTTTTCGATAACTGTTCCAGGATTGCTTCAGAAGTAGATTGCCATGTCGTTCTCCCATTTTTATGGTGCTGGGGATTGAACTCACGTGCTCAGAATATGGAGCAGCACTCTACCAAATGAGCTAAGCCAAAATATAAAAATTGTACAATTTAAGGAATACTATGTCATATTTCAATATATATATTTGTATAATAGTTAAGTTGGGTCAAACATATCTATCCCCTCAAACATTTGTCATTTATTTATAATGAAATTATTCAAAATCCTTTATTCTAGCTTCTTGACATTTCTTTTTTTGTAAATAGCTTTGCTCATATCTTTTGTCTAATTTTCCATTCAAATGCTTTTTAAAATTATTTTAATGAAAGTATCCCTATATGTTTCATAAATACTTTTACCAGTAAAAAAATGTTTTAAACTCAAGGAATACCCCCAACATTTTCTGAAAGTCAAAAATGTTAACTGCCAAGTAGGATGAATGTTCATTCTAAAAATGAAAGCACTAAAAGCCAGGTGTCTGAAGCACCCTTCCAAAAAAACAAAACCTCACACACACACAAGAAGTCCTTCTTTGTGAAAAAAGAAAGACAGTTTATGGAAATTACCATCTTCAATATCACCAACAATTTACACAGGTTTTGAAAATCATTAAGCCAATAGAATGTGCAAGGATGGGTTGGATACACAAGAAATACATCAGTGCCTGCCAGGGAGCTGAGATACTTAACAAAGTATACTCAAGTTGTCTTTTGTTTCTCTTGTTCCTTTGCCATGAATGGACAAGAAGGTACTTGTTTGGTAAATTGGTCCATTGACAAAAGATTCCATATTTCTTATGTACAGTAAATGGCTACCACCTGGAATCAGCCCATTAGACAACAATGCTCCAACTGTAATAAAATGTATGACAATTTAGCCTCTTCATCCTTCAAATGACTTAGCTATTTCTCACTCAGTTTCAAAAGTATGGATTTGAACTGGTTTATTCCTCTAGATTTTTCCCCCAAAGTCCCTGGAAGATCTAAGCCAATCCCAATTCCAGAACTAGAATGAGGTATGCCAAATCTACTCTGAGGTAGGCTTCACGGAGTGGGATAACTGTCCTCAGCCAATGGTACACTAGTGTTTAACAATCGATATTCCAAGGGCAGGAGGAAGTGCTGATTGGTAGCCTTTGCCTATTTCTGTGGTGTAAATACTCCTATCATGTCTGATATCAATTTACCAGTGTTACAGCATTCAACATACCATTATAAAATAAAAATGTACACAAATGGCTGTCACTAGCCAGGGCAAGCTGATTCTAGCACACTGCTGTACTCAACACTGTTATATAAGGCTAGTGGTGTGTGTTTGGGGCTGCTCTAGAATCCTATCTGTATTTGTTTTTGAACCCCTTTATATTAAGAAGGGGGTGACTTTTACTAAACATCCTGGGCAAATGCACTGGATGATGAAAGCTCAATCTACTGCTGTTCCATTTAATGTAGAGAATTGCAAAGCACAGTATTCCAACATATTACATCAAACCCTCCTTATTGTTCAGAAGTAAAATTTCATTAATAATTCTTCTCAGCTGTAGCTAAATACACAATTTCTAGACATTAAGACAAAACTTGAATAAAATAATACAAGTCTCAAACAGAAAGCTGAGGCAAATAATTTGGTGACCAGTATTTGATTTAGAAAGCTCTCATAACAGAAAACAGTGAGATGCTCTGGGTGGAAACTAAACATAAAATTCCAGGATCTTATTTTCTTAAGGGATAGAAAGAACAGGACGTAAACACTGAGTTTCTTGTTTCAGCAGGAGACATCTACATATTCTTCAACTATATATTTGTCCACTGACTATACAGAAAAGGCACAATTTTTTGAGTTCTGTGCTCTGATATCTACTGGTAAACCCCAGGGTACCTCACTCAGCTAAACTGAGCACAAACCTGGGGTCAAAGTTGCAGTTAGATCCCACATAGGCTAGTGAGATTTGTTGAATACTGCAGTCATAAACCAAAAGCCTCACCTTGACCACTGTCCCCCAGAGGCCTTATATTGATCCTCAGGAAATTAAAGTGAATGAGAAGCTCAGATGCAACCCATCTACTCATGGAAACAAGTGAGAGCCACCATCAACTTCTGGTGACTTAATATATTTCTATAAAAACCACAAGCTAGTGAGCCTAAGTAGGAAAATGATGTTAAAGTTATTTTAGCTTAGACAACAGATAAGGTAAGCAGGGTTTGCCAAATGACAGTCTCTAACAACCAAACTCTGGGCAACTTTCCTAGAATATGAGCCAAAGCATGAGCAAACATCTTTCTTCCTGTTCACACCTCATATCAGGATATATTCACACTACCCTCTGCTGTTCTGTAAAAATATTACATCAACACCAGGAGAGAAAAGAAAGTCAATACACCTGCCATAAGAGACCCATCAAAGACACATGCTCAATATTGCAATTAGGAAAGTGTGAATATTACAAGGCAGCCTGCCTATGTTGTCATAGCCTTATTAAAGGAATTTCTTCAAGATGTGTTTTTTCTGAGGAACTGAGGTGCAAATAAGTACAAGATAACTATTGTAATCAAGATTTATTGCATGAGATACCTCTCTTTGGAGCACAGGATGCTCTAAATGATGTGACTTCATTAAGTGACTCTGCATAATGATTGGCTCAGGGCCAGAATGTCTTTACTAGACAAGAATTAAGAATTGACTAATGCAAGTCACTATGCAAATTCAAGTGTTAAGTCAAATGAAAAATAATATAACCGAATCCAAATTGCCCAAATCATACTCCATCCATTGATAATATATAGCAAAACTACTGAGTATTGATTATAATCCATCTTGCTACAGGGCTATGTATTTCTACTTTTTCTCTGTTCTCATCCTTCCTATATTTCTTCTATTTGGAGGGAAAACAAATTATCAATTTCTCTTTTGAATGGCTAATACCCACTCCATATTAGTACCAACATCTCCTAATATAGGTCTATTAAAATGAAAACAATATGTCAGCCCAACCACAATTTCCTGAGGTGCTTCTCATTTGACCATCATTCCCGGGTTTTGAAAGTTTCATGGAACACAAATGGATTATTCCATATGAAAGACAGGTAAGCACAGTCCAAGGTACTAAATGGCTAACAAGAAAATTTTCAGCTACCTATTACTCTTTTCCAAGCTCCAAACCCGTCTCTTTCCTCCACATCCTTACTCATATTTATCTTTTGTCTTTTTAGGTACTAATTTATAGTTAGATAGGAGTAGTAAGTTCAGTTGTGCTATTGCACAATAGGGTAACTATAGATAATGATAATGTACTATATAATCTAGAAAAGTAGAAGAAAGGGTTTTAAAATATTTTCACCGTGAAAATTTGTGAAAAATGGCAAACAAAATCAAGCCTAGTGGTACATACCCATAATCCAAGCACTCAAGTAGGGCAGGAGGATCATGAGTTTGAGGTCAACTTGGGCTACATGGTGAGAGACTTCTCAAAAAAATAAGATAAATAATTAAAGTGATAGAAATGTTTAACCTAATATAAACATTGCAGAATATGTGCATGTAATAAAACAACACATGGTACCTTATTATTGGATACAATTTGTGTGTATTATGCATCAGCTAAAATGAATTTAATTAAATTTAAAATAAGTGTATACCGTCATTTTTCATGCACTTACCATGAGCTATTTTATGTTGTTATGATATTTCATGGTTTTCTATTTTCTTTAGAATGAAGGTTATAAGCAACAATACCATTCTACAAAGTCCTTCACAATTTGATTCCTCCCTTATTCTGGCTTTCATCCCAACTCCCCATTGTTTTCTAAGCTTCAGTTACACTGGGCTTCTCTAGGTCTTGAAAATATGCCATGTTCTGTCGCTCTTCCAGGACCTGACACATTCTTTCCCTGTGCCTGTGCTGGCACTTCATCTGGCTAACTTTTCTCATCTTTCAACTCTCATTTAAGTATAAAATTCCTCCAGAGTGTTTCCTCTGATTTGCAGATTTGACAAGATGCCTCACTTTAACATTTCTACTGCACTTCTCCATGACATTATTGCTCTGCACACTTGAAAATATTTCTTTGATGTCTTTCTCCACTTATTTTTATATTTTCTTCTCTATAATATCTAACACAGTATTGTATACATAGCAAGTGGTCTATAAATACATGCTTATTGGTAATCCTTGGACATCCCAAGTCATCAATAATCTTTCCTAGACAGTAATATAGGTAATTGACCCACGGTTTGAATATCACTTCCACAGCCTAAGTTTAACTGAAATTCTGTAATAAAATGGAATTTTATTATCATTCTTACTTTTGAATAGAGGCAATGAACGTGCTTTCATCTTTATATTTTCACAGCATAAAACTTGATTTACTAATACTCTGGAGAGGTTTGTAGCTTCTAGTTCTGTGCTGTTATGAGGCACTCATCAAAGCAAGGCCCATACTAGATGGCAGTTTTCTATTGGTGAGTTTCATGTCCGATACCTCCAGGAAAAAAAAAATTACTGGTGGCACTTAACAAAAAACAACACATAAACCATGAACTGCCAGTACTAACTCTTTTGTCTTTTAGTTAGGCCTATGGATAATGATTTATGTTGCATTGCCTTTGATACTATTCCCCACTTTTGTATGGCTTTTAATTTTAATGAGGATCTCTATCATGTCAGCCTTCCCTTTGCTCCCAACCAGCTTGTGGTGCATATCATCAAAAGGGTTTTGTTTGCATTTTGTTCTCTCTCAGTGCTAATTTCTTAACATCAGTTTTTCTTCCCAGATGTCATTATAATGCACTTCTGATCACAGCCTTTCTATTAACATACACCAGAGACTTGTCAACATTTAAAAAGCCAAACAAAACATACAGAAAACTCTCACATCTCACACAGGGTAAGTGGACAACTTATCAACAACACTACTTGTTATGAATCATAGAACTTTCTTCCCTATGGATTTCACTGATGAATAAATGGGTGTTAGTAGTCTTTTACCCAATTCAATGGATATCTCAACCTACTCACTCTTACGCACACATACACACACTCTGTGTGTGTGTGTGTATATATATATATATATGTATATGTATATATGTATGCATGTATATAGAGTCATACACATGTTTAATCTATGGAAAGTTTTTTTTCTAATTTTTAAATTCTATCTGGGTTTAGGGCCCTCTTCAAGGTAAGAATAAACATGAAAATTTTTTAAAGCAATAGTTCTCCTACATGAATTTTTAAGTCACTTAAACCAACCATTAATACATAATGGGCTTAAACATAAATAAGATCACTTGCCTGGCACAGAATCGGCAAGTGTTTCGATCTGCTGTACATAGGGTTGCTATGAGTCGGACTCGACTCGACGGCACCTAACAACAACAACAATGTATAAATCATTTTCCAGGCCCTATGGAGGATACAAACATAAAGCCATGGTACAATGCACAACTTCTCACTGCCTTCCATCCTACATCTATTAGCATCCTTAAAAGTTCCTTGTATGTTTTCCTTCCATCAAGCTTCTACAAACGAAATTCACCTGATATATCTACTTTTACTATTTTCTTATCCTTTACAAAAGAATGCATTTTCTTTAGCCAGGCATGGTGGCACAGGCCTGTAATCCCAGCGGCTCTGGAGGGAGAGGTGGGAGGATTGCAAGTTTGAGACCAGAGGCAGTAATTTAGGGAGACCCCATCTCAAAAAGTAAAAAAAATGGGCTGGAGGTGGCAGCTCAGTGATCCAGCACTGCAAAGCATACAAGCATGAAGCCCTGGGATCAACCCCCAGTACCGCAAAAAAAAAAAAAAAAAAAAAAAAAAAAAAAAGAAGAAGAAGCATTTTCTTTTATATTTGCTAAATGTCTTTCATGTATGTATGCCATCAATATTATTTAAGAATTATTAGAACAGACCTCTGGGCCCCAACTACCATGCAACTTACTGTCCCCACCATTAGAGTAACTCCTTTATGTTAAATCAGCTCCAAGACTCCTCTTAAAATGTAAAGGTTGAGCACTTGTCTTGCATGCACAAGACCCTGGGTTCCATGTCCAGGACCACAAGAAAAATTGTAATTGTTACTTAGAAGTTATAGCATATTTTAAACCATGAGTAACCATGGAATTTCACATGGGATAGCTCAAACAGAGGAACAATAATTTTTATCAGAAAAGAGAAAGATCAAAGGAATAATACCTACTAGAGAAGGCAAGTTGTTGAAGTGTGATCTGTGACCTCACCAGGATACCAGGTAAAGAGATTCAGAAAAATCAGGCAGAGTACACGAAAGGACCACCAAAAGACAAACATCACATCTCTCACAATTCCAGTAAAAGCCAATTCTGGATTTCAAAATCCTACTTTCACAATGAAACTCTCCACTTATCCGAGACCCCCAAACCAGGAAGGACAACAAATATGGAGATGACTACAACCAGGCAGTTCCTTTTGTGTCCATAACCAGCAGCTTTCTAAACTGTGCAGCTGCTATAAACCTGCCTATCCAAATACTTCTGCTGCTGCTTGCTCTAATTCAACCTGAGTCCTGTCTTCCAGCAGCCACAGTAGAATGACAAGTGAAGAACATCAAAAAAGTGTAAAGTCCTGATATAGAGACAATCCTAATGATATCCAACATTGCCAGAACCATTACAAGTATATGAAAGATATCTTACAGAAGAATTATCAATACAACTATAACCATTTTCAGGAAGCCATTGGCTGACATTTCATCAAAAGTAGACTAAACAGACCATGTGAAGCCTAATACTATATATTTCTGAAACCTAACTGCTCTACAATTCCCATGAAATCAGTCTGTCAATTTCCAAGACAAAAATAATGTCTTGAATCATTTACCTACTTTAAAAGATGACTGTGAATGTTATAAAACGGAAACAGCATGCATATTTCATTTGATGTTCAACAAGCGCTTAAAACTGAAGTTAGCCAAACTGAATGGAAACTCTTGCCCCCAAAACCTACTGTGCTTCTCATGATTGTTGTTGTTAGGTGCAGTTAACTCAGGTCTGAATCATAGCAACCCTATGTACAGCAAAATGAAACACAACCTGACACTGTGCCATCCCCATCACTAAGTCAGTGCTTCTCTACTATCCATAGGGTTTTTGATGGCTAATTGTTTTTAAGGAGTGGGCTGCCAGGTCCTTCTCGCATTTTTGTCGTGCTGGGGATCAAACCCAGGGCCTCTGAGGGTACAGACCAAGCACTCTACCAACTGAGCTAAATTCGACTGGGCATGTGTTAATGGTGTTTCCGTTCACCTGAATTCCCAAGTTAGAAACTTCAAAGTCAACCCCAAATTTCTCTTCTTCACAGCATATATCCAAATCAATCATTAACTTCTCTCATATCTATTCCTTCTTTTTTGCCCAATGGTCATTATCTTTCTTCAAAGAATATTTTTCTCAACTGTGTCCTTACCAAAGCCTGCCTAGAAATGATCTGCCTAACTCCAATTTATTCCATGTTTTGCTATCAGTTTTATTATTTCCATCAGAAAAACACTACCATGATTCTCTTCAATATACAATTTTCCCCTGCCTTCCCACCAACTCTGTTATAAAACCCAAACTCATATATCTGTCCAGAAAGCTCTTTATGGACTTAGTTTACCCCATCCCTCTAGTCTTGCTCCTGTCTCTCCCAATCATTGACCCTATACCTCAGCTATTTTTAACTTCTTAACTGTTCTCAAATACCAGCCTATTCCTGAATCTGTCCCTAATTTACATTCTGGTTCCCCATCTGAGAAAGCTCTCTCTTCATCCTGGAAAATATTCCTCCTTCATAAACCAAAAAACAGTAAAAATATAAATTTCCCACAGCTACCCTCCAAAAGAATCAAGGTAAAAGGGAAGAACACAATGACAAGAGTATGCAGACAAGCCTACTTAGGTAAACTCAGGGGCCAAACAGGCAAACTAGTGAGCTAAAATCCAGAAAATGCAGGGACCACTGTTTAATCTCTGATTCTTCTTTTAATTGCTCAAATTAACAATTACAAATATTGAGGCTCCCTGACTTCATCTTTGTATTTTGCTCCTTTGACTAATGTCTCATTCCCAGGCATTTTCCTCATTACACCCTCACTAGTCTTCTGTACTTGGTTGCAATCTCAAAGCCAGAGATTCTAAACTTGATATCAGTGAAACTGGATAGGAAAAACATTCTATCATTATTTTTATTCTGTTCTGACTAAAATTTAGCATGCTTTTCATTAAGAACCTAAGAAACAAACCACAGTATTAACTGAACCTCTAATTTTGTCACTAACAGTTATTAAAGATAATTTCATGTAACACTAAAATTGTGATACCTTAAAATATGATGTATCCTCATTTGCTACTTCAAATTATGATAGTATTAGACTAGCCATTAGATCTCATTATTCAATGTGTTAATAAAAAGCATGTAAATTAGTATACATAATGTGTCTTTTAAATATTTTGATGACTATTTCAATGTATTTGGTTTCCTTTGTGACCTTTTGTATTTTATTTTATGCATTTATAAACTGCTTTATGAGAAGGGATCTAATCTTTAGGCTTCATCACACTGCACAAGGGGATTAGGACACCAAAAATGGTCAATAATGCCTTGTCTACAACAATGCTTTCTAAATATCTGCCTGTAGAAAAAAACTGACTCCTGAGCCCCACCCCAAAAATTCTAATTGGTTGCCTATTTAAAGATCTTCATTTTGAACCACCATTCTCAGGTGACTTTTAGGTAGGAGGTCCTTAGGTATTACTTTGATAAACAATGACCTAAGTATATTGCCTAAATTTGAGAAAATGTACCATTTTCACAATCTGATAACAAATGAAAAGTTACCTTTTTAGAATTACTCTTTTATTTTTACTTTGAATATTCTCATAGCTTCCTGAATTATGAGAGGTCTTTTCATTCTTAATAGGGCATTTAGAAACAATGTAATCCTGGTCATTTTGAGGAGGAGGATTAGACAGGAAAAATACACTTTTTTAGGTCAAGAATCATGATAGCTAGAAAAATTGAATATATGGAATATTTGGACTTTCTCCAACAAGCCAAAGACATAGACAGTTGCTAGATTTTCCCTTTTATCTTTCCTCCTACTATGGTAACTCTAACACTACCACTGCTACCACCATGTGTATCATCATGAAAATGAACTTCTCACCCATCCACCTTGTCTCCTGCATCCCAACACCCCCACTCATTCTCAGTACCTGGCATCTCTAACCAGCCAATAGCTCAAGGCAGAGCGTATGCATCACCTTTAACTCTCTCCCTTTCCCACTCTGACATTAAATAAAATTGTAAGACTAATTAATGTGATTTAAAACTATCTCCAAAATCTGATATTTCTCTTCATCTTCCCTAGAATTATATTGTGGTCACTATCATCTCACTCCTGAACCACTGCAACAGACCCTGACTGCTGCATCCTTACTTATACCCATTTCATTTCCTACACAGCCTCCAAGATGACATTTTTAAGACATAAATTTTATTATGTCACTCTCCATCTTAAAATCTTTCCATGGCTCCTTATTCCCTTCAAGATATACCCTGAGTGCCAAGGAATATAAAGTACATGAGGCCCTACATTATCTTGACCCCTGCTACTTATGTCATTCAATAACCTTCCTCCTCACTCTCTAAATTCTGCTCTTTGTCACATCAGGAGTCTTACACATACTGTCCCTTCTTCCCTGGATGCTCCATGCCCCAACTTTTCACATAGTTGAAATTTCTTACCATTTAGGTTTCACTCATGTCACCTCTTCAGAGAGGCCCTCCTTAACCACTCTGCTTAGTTTGGTCACTCTCTTCTCCCCATCATTCTCTATCATATCCTCCTGTTTATTACCTATACAACAATACTTACACCTTGTAATGATATACTTATTTACCAATTTATTATGTTCCTCAATAGATTGTACGCTCCAACAGAACAAGAGTATATTAGTCTTATTTGATGTAAGAGTAGGTGTTCAATAAATGTTTGTGGATTGAATAAAAGAAACCTCTTTCAGTGTGCCAGGTCCAAACAAACAAGACATCATAGCACTCTCACAAGCTATTTGATAGACAATAGGGTTTGACAGACAACACCAGAGGAGACAACATTCTAGAAACTTAAGCAAGCAAGATATACTGATTAGATATTAGAACTAAATATTAATATAGGTACAAGTAGAGTATTATATGCAAAAAGTGAGCCATAAGGGAAAGAAAATATGTGAGGTCCAAATGTAGTCATAATACTGCATTCTTAACATTAATTGCTGACATACTGAATGGTATCAGCCATTGAAAACACTATGAGGGTCAGTATGAGTCGAACTCAACTTGATAGCACCATAACAACAACAAACTGAACGGTAGTCTGTATTCTAGGTTCTAGGCATATAGAGACAAGACACATATGGACATGTATCATTTTTTCCCTAGTAATCTTATTCTATTAGTGATTTTTAATGTACAACTTAATGGGTCTCATGACATTTCTATGCATGCATTTCATTGTATGTTGCTCATGTTCACCTCCCCCATTACCCTCAGGTTACCCCTCTTCTCCCCTCCTACCCCTCCAATTGTCCCCCTTCTACTTGCAGCTCTTGTGTGTGTGTATCCTCCCATTTTCGTTTACATGCAAAATATGTGGTATTTCCTTTTCTTTCTCCCATACTCTTTATTCTTGACCCCTCTCCTTTTCTTTAGTCCGTAATCTTTCCCTGCATGGCCCCTTCTGCCTTCATAACCTATATGTTTTAAATACTGAATATATATTGAAGTCTATCATCTACATATGAGGGAAAGCATGCAATGTTTGACTTTTTGGGCCAGATTATTTCACTTAAAATGATGATCTCTAGTTCCATCCATTTTTCCCAAAAATGCCATGATTTTCTCTTTATTGCTGAATAAATCTCTATGATATATATATATATAATATATATATATTATATATATATTATATATATATTATAATTTCCTTATCTACTCTCCTACTGATGGACAACTAGGTTGATTCCATATCTTGTCTATTGTGAATAATGCCTCAGTAGACATGAATAAGCAGGTATCTCTGTGGAATATGGACTTACATTCCTTTGGAAATATACCCAACAGCTGTGTCCTATGGCAGTTCTATTTTTAGTTTTTTGAGGAACCTCCAAACTTATTTCCATAGTGGCTGTACCAACCTGTATTTCCACCAGCAGTGTAATGGGGTTCCTTTCTCCTTATATCCTCACCAGCATTTCGGACTGGGGTGAGATAGTATCTCAAAGTAGTTTTGATTTGCATTTCCCTGATGGCTAAAGATGTTGAACATCTTCTCATATGATTGTTGGAAATTGGTATTTTTTTTTTCTTTTGAGGAGATTCTTTTCAGTTCTTTTGCTCATTTTTTGATTGGATACATTTTTTGGTGTTTAGTTTTTGGGGCTCTTTATATATTCAAACCCTGCAGCCATACCAATATGGTGTCTGATCCCATCAGATCTCAGAAGCTAAGCAGGGTCGGGCCTGGTTACTACTTGGATGGGAGACCATCTGTGAACACCAGGTGCTGTAGGCTTGGGAAAAGGACCTGGCAACCCACTCCCAAAAAACAATCCGCCATTGAAAACCCTATGAATAGCAGAGAAACAATACTGTTTCACCTGTTGTACATAGGGTCACTATAAGTCGGACAACGACCCAACAACACCTAAGAACAACAACAATATATTCAAGATATTAATCCCTTGTCTGATATACAGCTGCCAAAGATTTTCTACCATTTTATAGGATGTCTCTTCACTCTGATAATTGTGTCTTTTGCTGGACAAAAGCTTTCAAAATTCATGCAATCCCATTTGTCAATTCTTGCTATTGTTTCCTGCACTATTTGGGTCATATTCAGAAAGTCCTTCCCTATGTCTACATCTTGAATTCTTTTCCCTATCTTTTCCTCCAGCAATTTCAAAGTTTCAGGTTTTACATTGAAGTCTTTGATCCAGTTTGAACTGATTTTTGTACAAGGTGTAAGAGAGACCTAGTTTCAGTCTTCTACATGAGGATATCTGGTTCTCCCAGCACTATTTATTGAAGAGGATGTCTTTTCTATAGAACTTACATTTTGGCAACTTTGTTGAACATCAAGTGGCTGTAGCTGCATGGATTTATTTGTTGATCCTCTATTCTATTGCACTGGTCTACATGTCTGCTTTTGTGCCAGTACCATGAAGTTTTTGTTATTATGGCTTTGTAGTATAATTTGAAATCAGGAATTGTAATGCCCACTGCATTCTTGTTTCTGATCAGGATCGTTTTAGCGAATCAGGGTCTTTTCTGCTTCCATATGGCTTTTAGGATTGTTTTCTCTTATTTCTTTGAAGAATGTCATTGGGATTTTGATGGGAATTGCATTAAATCTACAGATTCGTTTCATTGTTGTTGTTGTCATTGTTGTTGTTGTTAGGTGGCTTGGAGTCAGGTCTGAATCATAGTGACCCTATGTACACCAGAAGGAAACATTCCCTGATATTGCGCCATAACCGGCACTACGTCAGTGCTTTTCTGCTATTCATAGGGTTTTCAATAGCAGATTGTTTCAGGATTGTTTCACGAATGGCCTGCCAGGTCCTTCTCCCATTTTTTGTGGTGCTAGGGATCGAACCAAGGACCTCAGAGAGTGCAGAATGGCACTCTACTAACTGAAGTAAACCCCAGTCATTGGTTTCGGTAAGATAGCCATTTTAACAATGTTAATTCTTTTGTTCCAAAAGCATGGGAGATTTTTCCATGTTCTCATGTCTTCTTTGATTTCTTTAGTGTTTTAAAGTTTCTATTGAACAGGTCTTTCACCTCCTTCATTAGGTTTATTCTCAGGTATTTTGTTCGTTTTGAAGCTATTATAAATGGGATTGTTTTCCTGTTTTCTTTCTCTGCCCGGTCATTATTGGTATACAGAAAAGATACTAATTTATGTATGCTATTTTACTGAAAGCGATTAATACCTCTAAGAATTTTCTGGGAGAGTCCTTGCTGTTGTTTTTAGGTGCTGTTGAGTTTGATTTATAGTGACCTTCATAGGATTTACAATGGCTGATTGTTTCGGGATTACTTTAGGAGTGGATTGCCAAATCATTCTCCTGTGGTAGAGTCTTCAGGATCTTTCACATATGGGATTATAACATCTGCAAATAGGGATAATTTAACTTCTTCCCTTCCTATTTGAATCCCTTTTCTTTCTCTTGTCTTATTGCTATGGCTAGTAGTTCAATTACTACATTCAAAAGCACTAGAGACATTGGGCACTCTTGTCTTATTCCTGATTTTAGGGGAATTGCTTTCAGTTTTTCAACATTTAGTATGATGTTGGCTGTAGGTTTTTCATATATTGCCTTTATTTTATTGAGGTGTATTCCTTCAATTCCTAGTTTCTTCAAGGCTTTTGTCATAAAGAATGCTGAACTTTGTTGAAGGCCTTTTCAGTATTTATTAGTAGGATCATGTGATTTCTATTTCTAAGTCCATATATGCTGTATTACATTTATTTTCTTGCATATGTTGAACTAGCTTTGTATCCCTGGAATGAAACCAAATTGATCATAGTGTATGATCTTTTTAATGTGCTGCTGAAGTAGATTTGCAAGTATTTTGTTAAATTTTGCATCTAGGCTCATCAGAGAACTAGGTTAATTTTCCTTTTTTGATGTATCCTTTTCTGGTATTGGTATCAGGGTAATATGGGCTTCATAGAATGAGTCTAGTTGTATTCCTTCCACTTGTATTTAACTGAATAATGTGAGGAGCACCGGTGTTAATTATTTTTTAAATGTCTCATAAAATTCAGGAGTGAATTAATCTGCTCCTGGGCTTTTGTGGTTGGGATAAACTTTATTACTGCATCAATTTCACTGCTCATTATAGATCTGTTTCAGTTGCTTATATCCTCTTTACTTAATTATGCAGGTCATATGTGTCTAGGAATTTATACATCTCATCGAAGTTTTCCTATTTTTTGACATATAATTTTTCAAAATATTCCCTAATAGTATCTGGATTTAATTTGTATCTGTTGTAGTGTTCTTTTTCAACTTGAATTTTCTTGATTTGACTCTTCACTTTCTTCCTTTTGATTCATTTTGCTAAGCATTTGTATATCTTCTTTCGCTTTTCAAAGAACCAGCTCTGTTTCATCAATTCTTTTCATTGTTCTTTCATTAATTTATGCTTTAATATCTGTTATTTCTTTCTACTTACTGGCATACGGTTTTGTTTGCTCTTTTTGTAAGAGCTTGAGATGTATCACTAAGTTAGTTATTTGAGTGTGGTCTGGCTTTTTAATGTAGGCACTCATAGCTATAAACTGCTATAAATTGCCCTTTTAGTGTCATACTGCCTTTGCTGTATGACAAAGGTTCTGGTAAATTGTGTTTTTATTTGATTCTAAGAATTTTTTAATTTGCTCTCTGATTTTTTTTTTCTTTTTGGTGGTACTGGGGGTTGAACCCAGGGTCTCGTGCTTGCATGCTTTGCAAGTGCTGGACCACTGAGCTGCACCCTCAGCCCATTTTTTTTTTACTTTTTGAGACAGGGTCTCACTAAATTATGCAGACTGCCTCTGGTCTTGAACTTGCGATCTTCCTGTCTCTGCCTCCTGAGCTGCTGGGATTACAGGCATGCACCACCGCACCAGTTTCCTCTCTGATTAAGTATCCATTGATCATTTAACACTGTATTGTTAATTCTCCATATTTTTTTAATAGTTTCTATAATTTCTCTTGCTGGCCATTTCTAGTTTTATTCCATTGTGGTCTAAGATACATGAATTTTTTTGATTTTTCTATATTTTCTAAGGTGTGATTTATGGCCTAAAATGTGTAGTTTTGGGGTGGAATATCCTGTAGATGTCTATTAAGTCCATTTGACCTGTTGTGGTGTTTGACTCTGAATTTTTTTGTTGTTGAGTTTTTTTGTCTAGATGTTCTATCTATTGATGAGAGTGGAGTATTGAACTTGCCCACTATACTATTATTGTATAAGAATCTATCTGTCCCTTAAGTCCAGTAGTGTTTTTTAATGAATTTGGGTGCACCAATGTTTGGTGCATATATATTTACAGTTGTTATGCCTTCCTGATCTATTGTTCCCTTTATTAATATGTACTGACCTTCTTTGTCTCTTTGTACTAGTTTTATCTTAAGGCTACCTTGTCTGATATAAGGATGCCTACTGCTTTTTTCTTTTTTTGGCTTCCACTGCCTTGGTATATCAATTTCCATCCTTTCACTTTCAGTCTGTGGGTATCCTTGCCAATGAGATGTGATTCTTGCAGACAACAAATTGTTGGATCTTGTTTTTTAATACAGTATGCTAATCTATGTCTTTTCATTGTAGATTAAAGACCATTTATATAGACAGCTATTATTCACAGGGGATTGCTGGTTCTTTTTTTTATGTGTGGTACAAGGAGTTGAATCCAGGGCCTCACACCTGCATGCTTTGCATGTGCTGTACCACTGAGTCACACTTCCAGCCCATTTTTTTTACTTTTTGAGACACAGTCTCCCTAAATTACACAAACTGCCTTTGGTCTCGAACTTGTGGTCCTCCTGCCTCTGCCTTCTGAGTCTCTGGGATTACAGGTATGCACCACCACACACAGCTGCTGGTTCTTGTTAATGCATTGGGGTGTTTTCTTGGTTGGGACATATAGTATCTATATTTTTCTTTCTCCCTGATTCTTTCTTGGTTCCTTTTAGTTTGTTCCTCCTATGAAGTTTATCCTTTCCTGTGTGCTCATGGTGAAGACTGTCTTTCATCTTCCTGTGTGTGTAGGATTTCTTTCAGTATCTTCTGCCATACTGGCTTGTTGGTCATATACTGTTCTTTTGTGTGTGTGTCATGGAATGTCTTTATTTCTCCATCAATTTTAAATAAGTTGATGGATATAATAATCTTAGCAATTATTTACTTTCAGGGCTTGAAATATATCATTGCATGTTTTCCATATTGAGAGGTCTGATATAGTTCTAAAGAGTTTTCCTTTGTAAGTGAGTTGATGTTATTCTCTTGCAGCTTTTAATGTTTCTTTGTTCCATAATCCTGGCATTTCAATTATTATGTGCCCAGAGGAGGTTCTTTTCTGGTTATGTCTGGTGTCCTAAATGCTCCTTATAGTTGGATATCCATTTCTTTCCCCAGATTTGAGAAATGTTCTGCTATAATTTCACTGAATAGGTTTCTTTGCCTTTAGTTTTTATCTCAGCAGCTTTTTCTACCCCAGAGATTCTTAGGTTTGGTCTTTGTTCATGTTCCAAAGTTTTTGAAAATTTTGATCATGTCTAATTTTTTTTTGCTTTGTTCATTTCTGAATGTAGTAGTTCCTCAACCATATCTTCCATCTCTGAGATTATATTTTTATCCTTCATCTAGTCCACTAGTGGGCTGGGATTTAACTCAGTGGGTAGAGCACTGCGCTGCAGTCTCTGAGGCCCGGAATTCAATTCCCAGCACTGCAAAAATGGGAGAAGGGCCTGGCAATCCACTCCCAAGGCAATCCCAAAGCACTCAGCCATTGAAAACCCTATGAGGGTCGCTATGAGTCAGATACCGACTCGGCGGCACCCAACAACAACAAGTCCACTAGTGATGCTTTCTACTGTGTTTTTACTTGGTCTATTGAGTCTTTCATTTCCAACATTTCTGTCTGAATTTTTTTCAAAATCTCAATTTCCTTGCTGAATTTCTCATCCATTTTGCTAATTTTGTCTTTGACATTGATGACTTTGTGACCTGGGTCCTGTACTGATTTTCTTACTTTGTTCATTTGCTTGTTTATGACCTCTTTGAAGTCACTGATCATTTTTAAAAGTGTACTTTTAAATTCTTTGATATTTCTATCAGAATCTTTAGATTCAGTGGCTAAAGAATCATGGTCTTTTGGAGGAGATATGTTGCCCTGCTTTTTCATGTTTCTTTTGTTTCTGATTTATGATTTTTCTATCTGTAGGGGTCTACATCATTTCCCATTTTCTAGGGGTCTTTGTAGTGATTAGCTTTCTTATGAAATCACAATCTCCAGTGCCACTCCAAGAGAGGAAGACAAACCAATACTACAGGTATAATACCCAACCAGACCTGATAAAGAAATACATTTAAAATCACTTAAATCCAATGGCTGCTTCACCAGTGCCCACAGAACAGAGAATGGCAATAATAATAGAGACTCAGTTATGAAGTTACAAAATATTTAGGGTAAAGTTATAAATAGCATTATTCTGAACTTATAAGAGGAAGCAGATTAAGGGGAGACAGTAGGATTTTTCGAGGGCAAATTAAAAGAACAGATACATAAGATTTAGAAAAGAAATGAATGTAAGGAAGAGGGAGGTAAAGGAGAAAAAGATTTTTAAAATTGCACAATAAAGAAAAAGATATATAAATAGAATTAGGTAAAAATAAGCAGGGCTAGTAGGAAGTAGTAAGCCTAAGAGATTTAAAGTATAAATAGAAAAAGAGATACACAGGCAGAAAAAGATAAAACACTAAAAAAGAAACAAGATAAAAATTACATTAGAAAAAAGAGAAATGATGAAATAAAAATTAACAATGCAAAGAGGGAAGAATAGACAAAAGAAAAAGGAAAAATAAAAGAGCCAGATAGATACCGACTTGCTCCTCTGCAACCCAAGCATCTCTGGCAGCTGAGGCAGAAGGATCTTGAGTCCCAGGCCAGAGGCAGCCTGAGCAATTCAATGTGATCCTGTCTCCAAGCAAAAATAGGAAAAAGGCTGGGGCCACTGTGCAGTGGCACAGCATTTGCCCCATGCAAATCCCTGGGTTCAATCCCCAGTACAACAAGTAGAAAATTTATGAAAAGAAAATATACTGGAGGGGCTTCTTTCTGTGGCCTCTCATACTGGAATCTGTTAGGTGGTGGTGGTAGTCAGTTGAGGATGGAGTGTTCTTACTGACAACAGCTCAGGGTTGACAGTCTCTGTATTCCCCCTCAGGAGATGAAGTTCCTTCCTCTCCCTGGGGGGTAGGGCTTACTTCTCAGCAACTTTCTGAAGCCTCCTCCTGCCTGAACCTCTCAGCATGTCAGGGACTCAACCACTCCCCTCACTGTAACTGCCTATTGTTGCTGTATAGCATGCTGGGATTGTGGCAACTCACCCCCAGGCTCTCCATAAGTTATAATGCTTTATTTTCAGGCCCCCACAGTAGCTCAGTCTCATACAATGGGTTCCTTCTCAAGATGACCCTGGGTCACAGCCCTCTAAGACTAGGAGCATGGGAAAGAGTCATTTCTCCAATATTGAAACGCCCAATCAGGAACAGCCATTGTCTTACCAAATTCTTAGAGGAATTCAAGAGTTTCAGGGACTGTGGTCTTGTCCTCTGGGACTGCCAATCTGATGGCCAGGGCTGTGTGATCATCTCTTTGGTTGAGTGCTCCATTTCATCTCTCCCATGAGAAGCCATGGTTGGAGATGTGTCCTGCTCACTTCCTCTTGCTGTTCAGCTTCTTTCTGCAAACTCAGACCATCGCACAATCTCTTTTGTGGTTTCTGTGTTTTTCCAGACCTTCTTTATCTGGAAAAGAGCCTCCTTCCTATTCTAACAACTTTGTTTTGCCACATTTCACAGAGGCTGCCATAATTTGCCATCTTAAACCAGAAGTCTAGCATATATGTTCTTCTCTGTTTTTTTCCCTATTACATTTTTCTGGGCCTACAACAGCAATCCTGAAACAATCAACCATTGAAAACCCTATGAGGGCTGCTATGAGTCATACTGAACTCGACGGCACCTAACAACAACAACAAGAACAGTGTTAGCAAATTAAGTGTTCTGTAAGTACTTTTGGAAGTAATGAAGGTAAGAAGTCAGTCATGAGCCCTGACTTACAGAATATCAAAGACAAGACAAGAAACAACTATTATAATATTTTGGGATACATTTGTTGTTGTTGTTAGGTGCCGTCTAATCGTGTCCGACTCATAGCAACCCTCATAGAGTTTTCAATGGCTGACTGTTTTCGGGATTGCCTTGGGAGTGGATTGCCAGGTCCTTCTCCCATTTGGGATACATAGCATAAGAAAAATATGAACAAAGCCCAGAGGGAGCCCAGAGGAAGGAATTGGGTCAGCGATAGATTAAAAACTTTATTAGAGAACACCAATCTGATCTGAGGTGTAAAGTCTTTTTTTATTAGAAATTTTTAATGTACATCATGTGATTCATTTTGATATGCTTTTCATTGTGTCAATTTTCATATATGCAATTTGATAAACATTATTCATATAGGTTACCCCTTACCCTCCTGTATGTTTCCCCCCCTCTCCCCCTTCCCATCTAAGTTTCCCATCCAAGTCTTCTCTGTCTTTTACTATGTAGTATTTTTCTATATGTCCTTGGGTTCCATTTCTGTTTAAGAGAGAAACTTTTCCTGTAGTGGTCTTTGTTTCTACCTTGTTAGAACAATTACATGCGATGTCTAGTCCATTTATATTGACCTCATTCTTATCTTTCCTCTCCCCCCTTTTATTATGAGGTTTAAAGTCTAATGGAAATTTATGCAGTATATTGTCATGGGGTCACTGCTGAAAGGTCATCCAGGCAGCGGGAATAGCATATATACAAATACAAGAAAGGGTAAGGCAGCATGTTATAATCAAGTCATTATAAATCATATGGTATAGTCACAGCATAAAATGGAAGTGGGAGAGTAGTAGGAAAAAGGTGAAGAGGAAAGAACTACAGTGAGGAATTTTTAACAGCCATTGGAAAGGATTAAATCGTCAAATTATTATGTTATTTTGACAACTGGGATAAAAAATGGGAAGGTGCTGCATCTGGGGACAAATAGATCAAGTCTGAGGGCATCATGATAGTTCATATAACTTCAGTTACTCAGTTTTGCAAATAAATAACAGATAACTGAGTTTCAGATTTCTAGGTGATTTTGTCAAGATTACACAACTTCTTATTGATGGAGTCCAGGTTTTCTGAGTTGAAGTTCAGTGATCTTTCTAGTACTGAATTCTCCTCAATATATTTTAAGTCATTATGTTTGATTATTGAAGGTATACTGCCCTTGTTTTCAGACAACATCGGTTTTGGGGGAGCAGGGGATGGTACTTGCAGTTGAACACAGGGCCTTGCACATAGTTTGCAAGTGCTCTACCACTAGGGTGCACCCCTACCCTACTTTTCTATTTTTTTCATTTTGAGTCAAGTTCTCACTAAATTATACAATCAGCCTTTGGCCTTGAACTTGCAATCCTCCTGCTTTAGCCTCCGATGTTGTTGTTGTTAAGTGCCTTCAAGTCAGGACCAACTCATAGTGACCCTCTTAGGGTTTTCCATGGTTTATTGTTTCAAGATTTCTTCAGAAGTGGATTGTCACATTCTTCTCCCATTTGTGTGGTGCTTGGGATCAAACCTGGATATCAGAGCACAGCACAGCACTCTACCAACTGAGCTACACCCCCTGAGCCTCCAAAGGCTGTGGGATTACAAGCATGCTTACACTGTGCCCAGGGAGACAATAGACCACATGCTCTGTTTGTTTGTTTGTTTGAGACAGGGTCTCACTAAGTTATGCAGACTGCCTCTGGTCTCGAACTTGTGATCCTCCTGCCTCCGCCTCCCAAGGTGCTGGGATTACAGGCCTGCGCCACCACACCCGGTTTACCACATACTCTTATATGTAGATATTCCTAAAGATTCCACTAAATAGCTGTTAAAAATAATAAACATATTCAGCAAATTTGCAGAACACAAAATAAAAACATCATCATCAGTTGTTGTTAGGTGCCCTTGAGTTGGTGTCCAACTAATCGTGACCCTATGTACAACAGGTGAAAAACACTATTGTCAGTGCTTCCCTCATATTTATGGGATTTTCAATGACTGATTGTTTTGGGGGAGCGGGTTTCTGGGTTCTTCTCCCAAGCCTACAGCATGTGGTATTCTCAGGCAGTCTCCCATCCAAGTACTAACCAGCCTTGAGCCTGCTTAGCTTCCTAGATCTGATGGGATTAGATGCCACAGTGGTACCGCTGCAGGATGATCATCAGTAGTGTTCCTATAATCTCATACAGAACGATCTGAAAAATAAAGAGTGTAATCTCCTTTATAATAACCACAAGAATAAAATATCTAGAATAAATTTAACCACAGAGGTGAAAGATTTCCACAATGAAAACTATAAAACATTGATGAAGAAAACATAAATAATTGAAACAATGTCCTATGTTCATGGGGTAGAATCAATATTTTTAAGATTTCCTTACTACTCAAAGTGATCTAATGATTTGAAGCAACTCCATCAAAACACCAATCCTATTCTTTATATCAGTACACAAAACAATCTTGAAACTCATATGGAACCACAAATGTTCCCCAATAACCAAAGCAATCTTGAACAGAAAGAACAAAGCAGGAGGCATTATGCTACTTGACTTCAAAATATACTATAAAGTAATCAAAATAGCATGATACAGACATCAAAACAGGCATGCAGCCCAGTGGAAAAGAATAGCGTGCCCAGAAATAACCCCCTGCATTTACATACAACTGATTTTTTACAAAGAAAGTAAGAACATACAATGAGGAAAGCACAGTTGCTTCAGTAATCAGTGCTGGGAAAATTAGATATCCACATACAGAAGAATGAAACTAGAACTCTCTCACAAATTATAAATATTAACTCAAAATGGATTAAAGGCAAGATGAAAATGCTTTAAAATGTTCTACAGACTTCCAGATGTCTGAATGCTACCAATTCCTTTTTAAATTATTATTTAGTCAAAGGAGATTAAGAAGCTCTGAGATAGAGCAGCCCAAGGGCCTGATGACATAATATTATAAACATGTGCATAGTCATCATTATAATTTCCTGGTGTCAACATCCCTGCAGACATTAAAGGACAGTAATTCTGCTTTTTAGGGATTTCAACTAGGTATTAAGGACAGCTGATGTTTTGACCACATTAGTATATAATCTTTTATTCTGATCAATGTGGTTCACAAACCCCATCAGAAATTACTATAAGTCTGGACCACTTTTAGTTACCCTACGAGAAGAGATTTGCCTGATTGCCACAGCATATTTCAGTGGCTTGAGAATGTTTCAAATATCTTTTCCCTTTACATAATCCTAGAAATGTTCATGAAAGATGAAATGTCATTTTTTCCCGACATTTCCCTGAGTGAAATGTGTAGTCCCAATCTTTAAGATGACTTCCAAAATGGAACTGGCAATGTTTCTTACCTCTAGGATATAATTTCATAAAGCTACAGAGAAAAATTTGAGGGCTAGGGAAAATTCCTTATAGTTAATAGTTTAAAAATGAGATGGAATAAGTCTCTTGGGTTGAATGCTTAGAAATATTACCACTTAAGTCACATCCTGGGCAACTTTCAACTCTTCTTTGTGCTTTAGAGTGTAGTCTAAGTTGATGGAACCTCTTAAAATGTTGGTCCAGAAAGGATATTGTGGAATATGAAGTTGAGGGTGGGCAGATGCATGTACTAAACTATCACCTTACCTCACACAGTCCTCTAGTATGATCCTAAAGGTACTCAGGCAATGATCTGCATTTTCAACTATAATCAATATCTCCATGATCTAGAAGTGGATAATCTCAAAATTCCCTTACTAGCTGGCAACCAATAAGAACTATACAGGGGGAGATTGGGAACAGGAAAATGAATGCAGGTGGTAGTACCAGAAACATGTGTCTTTTCATACTCCAAAATTAAATGACATGACATTTTTATTATGAATACTTCCACCTCACAGAATCACCTCAAATACTACACATACACACGTATGCACACACACTGGGGCATTTTAAAAATCCTATGGCGCCTAGACACAGTGGCTCATGCCTGTGATCCTAGAGACTCAGGAGGTGCAGACAGAAGGATGGTGAATTCGAGGCCAGAGGCAGTCTATGTAACTTAGCAAAACCCTGTCTCAAGATTAAAAATAAAAAAGCAGGCTGAGGGTGCAGCTCAGTGGTAGAGCACTTGCAAAGTTTGTGTGAAGCTCTGGGTTCAGACTCAAAGTACTGCAAAAAAGAAAAAAAAATCATATGACATCTTCTAAAACACAAGAGTGGAAAGTGCTAATACTGCTTTAGCTTACCAATAAAATAAAATACCTAAAATAATTCCTATATCACCTTTAAAATAATTTATACCCCATAACATATCATCTGATTTCATTGTTAGCTAATATCTGAACTTTAGGCCATGAAGAGAATTTCTTGAGTTTGTCAGTAGCATAAATAAGATATACTCCCAGATTCTATTAAGTCATACATACAATTGTATTTCAGATAAGGGAAACCATGCTTCATAATTTAAGTGCAGCTACACTTCTGTTTTGATATTATCATAAAGAAATTACTTTTGTTCACAGTGTTATCTGACCTTCATGCAGAAGCTGATTAAAATGTTTTCCCCTTACAACAAAGACAACTGTAAATGAAAGTTGAAATGAAATATATGGCCTAATATCATTGTATAGGAAGCTTCCCTGTTTATTAAAAAAAAACTACCTCAAGAAGGAAAAAAACCTACAAACTCTCATTTCTTTTTCTACAATCAACACAATTGCCTTATACCCAAAGGGTATTTCATCATTCGTGGCAGCAAGTTGTTCGTTCCAGAGACAGCTTCAGCATAGATTGGTGAGTATTTTATACAGCTTCTTCACAAGTATCATTTGTATTGAAATGACATGACTTACAGCTCATATAAATGTGGAAACACTTTGATAGCCTTTTGTATATTATATATGCATGCTACTGGGGTACAGAGACTTACTATCATGATTATGCCTTTCTGGTTTTCCATAACTTTTTTTGGTAATAGAGGTGAGGTGGGAAGACGTAGATATTCTAGCTTGTCCTTCTTGGATATTTAATGTTAGTGCAATATTGGCATTATTTGCATTTGCCTGAACAACAAACGCAAAACCAAAGGAAAGGAAGCAGATCAAAGAGACTCTCTCAACTCATAAAGCAGAGAAAGAAAGAAGATGTTTTCTACGTAAGTTGGAATAACTTCAGATGTTTACTACATAGTCTGTAGAACACTTAGTTTCTTTGTCATGTATGTATACCTTTTGTGTATGTGTATGGGATGCAGAACTTTTCTGTATCCCTATAAATCATTAACATTATGGGAAATTTTCAGGTCTGGGAACATTTTCCAGAGGAGTAGTCAGTGTGTTCTATCACCTATATGTTGAGAACACTCAATGGGATTTGAGGACGTATGAACAAATTGAGGGAATGAAACAATCTTATAGATCAAAATTTAAAGCACAGAACCATGAGTTTTAGAACTGTAACAGACCTAAGTAGAAATCTAGAACAATCTATGTTTTTGAAAACAAATCAGAAAATTGAGGCCAGAAAGGACTTATAAAAGGTCATGCAAGTAGCCAGTGGCAAAGACCAATCTAGAATGCAAATCTCCTGACACAGTCCAGCACTCTTTTGACACCCCTTTCCATACTAAGTCAAAAGAGTATATCACTAGTATGTGATATACATACTAAGATGTATATCACAGTTTGTCTCCCTTATATACTGAATTTAAACACACAGAGAACTCTACATGCTGGTGTCCCTTTCCTGAGGGTTATGGGTACAAATTCGGATTCTATTTAGATGGGGGAAGAAAGAATACAATGTAGTGTTTTCAACATCTTTGAGAAGGTTCCGTCTAGATAAGAACAATATATTTATGTATTTAAGAAATGGTAAATTTTAAAAGAACATTATCAAAAGCTTTGTGGTGATACATTCAAAATTAGTCTGATAAATGTGTTAGGCTTAAAGACTCAACTGAGGCTAATATGGATAGTAGAAATGGTGACTAGTATATTAATTAGAATTTGCTTTGCATTCTATTGTCAATGCTAGCAATTTGTTTGAACTAAAACCTCCTGCCTTCATTAGTGGCAGTGAGCAAATGACAACTTGTTAAAATTTTACTGAGTCTTTTATTTCAGTCTTGGAACAAAGGCTGAATCTGACAACTGGTCTCAAATTACAGGGGGTTATCAAGGAAAACATGTGGTTCACTTTCTCAGTAGAAATGTTTCAGACTGTTCTTTTACTTTTTCTGTAATCTTTAAAAAAAAACTTTTAAGTATTTTAAGTTATAAGCCAGATCTCAGTGCATGTAAATGTTAAGGATCTATTTTCCTTTGAGTCTTTACACATAACATTTTTGCTGATAATTACCCCAAACTTTCCATGTCACAAAGACAACAAAAATGCCATAAAATTAAATGCCATTAAAAGATGAGGTTATGCCCACGTGGCATATAAATAGAAAACTAACCTTGGAATGTTTTCTCAATACCTCTAAAAGATAGACTATTGACAGTGTGTATATGTGTGTGTGCATATATATATATAAAGAATATATATAAAAGAATATATATATAAAAGTATATATATATGTATATATATATTTTTTTTCCTGCAGTATTTGGGGGTTGAATACAGGGCATCACACATAGTTTGCAAGTGCTCTACCACTGAGCTGCACCCTCAGCCTATTTTTCATTTTTTGTCTTGAGACAAGATCTTTTTTTTTTTTTTTTTCAGTACTGGGGGTTGGACCCAGGGCCTCGTGCTTGCATACTCTGCAAGTGCTGGACTACTGAGCTGTACCCTCAGTGCATTTTTTTTTTTTTACTTTTTGAGACAGGGTCTCACTAAGTTACGCAGACTCGAACTTGCGATCCTCCTGCCTCCACCTCGCGAGCCCCTGGGATTACAGGCGTGCGCCACCAGGCCCAGCACAAGAGACAAAATCTTCTTAAATTATGCAGGCTGCCTCTAGCCTCAAATCTGTGACCCTCCTGCCGCTGCCTCCAGAGTCACTGGGATTACAGGCATGCACCACCACACGTGGCCAGTTATATTTCTTATTATTACAAAAGTGAAAAAACTAAATAACCTTTCCTCTCTAGTTAGAGAAATCATGTCTTGGATATAGTATTTTTTTCCCCTTAAGACTCACATTACATGCATACTTCAAGGGATATGGTGGCCCAAAGCAAACATTTAAGTCATTGGGAAGGTTCACCACTATTTAGAAGTTAAGTCTCTACTGGACTTAAATGTAGAGATTTGTACAAATACAGGTTGAGCATCTCTTATCTGAAATACTTGGGACCAGAAATATTTCAGATTTCAGAGTTCTTCTGATTGTATAATATTTCCATAGACTTTACCAGTTGAATGTGCCTGATCAAAATCCAAAACTTTTTTGGCACTCAATCTATGGTGTATTTTCTTGTATTCATGAAGCTGTCCATCATCAATCTCATTTACCTTACTAAAATATTATTCAAAGTAGATCATGCTTTAAAAACAAGAGTTAACTCTTCAAACCTTTAAACAAAACTTTTTCTGCAACACTTACAAAATCTGAGAGCAAACACACCATATCTGGATCTAAAATAATTTAGGTTTCTAAGTTCCAGAGTCTGCAGTCATACCACCTAGCATCTGATCCCACCTGATCTCAGAAGCTAAGCAGGGTCAGCCTGGTTAGCCATTGGATGGGAGACCACCTGGGAACACCAGGTGCTGCATGCTAGGGAGAAGGATCTGGCAACCCACTCCTCAATCTGTCAGTGAAAACCCCACGAATAGCAGAGAAGCACTAACAACAGTGTCAGGTATGGCACAGTGTGTTTCGTTCTGTTGTACATAGGGTCACTATGAGTCAGACCTGACTCAATGGCACCTAACAACAACAATAACAAGTTCTAGAAGATTAAGCCTGGAGATTTTGACTTTCAAATTTTTTAGTTTCAAAAAGATGAACTTTTAAGAATATTCTTCCCATATTTTGAATTCCTACACTAATTTATCCTAGATATGGCCATATTTTTATAAATATATGCAAGCAGAGGATACATAACTCCACAAATTCCTGCCTTCTACATGCCCATCAGAAAGTTCAGGGGCAAAGGAATAGGATTCAAAAAGTATAGAAGATGAAAAACTTAAAGAAGAGTATATGTGTGCCTGTGTGTATGAGTCAGGTATTAAGCCATACAGAACTTAGTGGTTAGTGAATTTTCAAAACGCTGCAGAGACTGAGAAAATCACTTTGAATGGAAAGCTCCATTTCTACAATAAGTAGAGAGCCAGGTGTTACATGGCACAGACAGAGGACAAATGAGGATTCAAAATTCTTCACAGCCCTCATTTTTCTCTTTTCAGATATGACAGAATGGAAATGTATTTCAAAGCAATAAAAAAAAACATTTTGCTACTAAAAAGAAAAAAATCACCAGGCTCATTAAGCACCAGTCACATAATACATGTCTAGTATAAACTCTAAGCAATGCTGCTTCCTTTTCCCTACAAGTTTTCATGTGTCTGTTTGCTGGTAAACTCAGCAATGTGATTAGGGCCCACCGCTAATGACACAAGGGTAAAAAGTATGATCTCTATTGTCAAATGTTCTCTTCCAACACAGCAAATGGGCTTTTCTTAGTTCTGTGGCTATAGTCTATTTGACTGTACCTCTATAACCAGTTTGTAAGTATATGCCCTTGACACAGGAGGCATATATATATATATATATATATATATATATATATATATATTCATTTCTATGATTGAAAAATACTTCATAGCTTGTACCTTTTCTCCCACTGAAAGTGAGTCAGCATAACCTGTTTGACTGTTCCAATAGTACCTCAGCAGAATTAAAAGATGATCACAATAAATATACACAGTAGAGGAGGGGGCTGGGGTTTAGCTCAGTTGGTAAAGTGCTGCTGTACACTCTGAGGACCCAGGTTAGATCCTTAGCACTGCAAAAATGGAAGAAGGATGTGGCAGTCCACTCCTGAAGTAATCCATAATTGAAAACCCTATGAGGGTCAATTTATGAGTTGAATGCAACTGGATTTTACCTAACCAACCACCACAACATAGAAGGAGAATGATAATGTGGTTCCTCTATAGTAATGTTTCCCAAAGTGTGCTCTTCAGACCACCTGCATTGAAATCACATGGCTTTCTACTTAAAAATGTACACTTAGACATAGTATAGCACAATTTCTAGTAGTAGGGCTTGGAGTTTTCCTTTTAATAAAACGCTCTCCTTTCCCAGGTGATTTTAATATACATTACCATTTGAGAATCATTGTCTACAAAAAGTTTGTTACTGAGAGGTGGCTATTAGAATCTCTAAGGAGTTTTCTTAGAATATACATGCCTGCACCACAGCCCCAGGTCTACTATGTCTACATGCCCTCTGAAGATAGGCCTGGGCATCTCTGGTGGCAGTTACAGAAGCAGCTAATATTATACTAAGAAACCAGGTAATGTCCTAAACCCTTTATATGCATTACTCATTTAATCCCACAAAACCCCTTGGAGGCAGATTATTGTCCTTACTATGCACCTATAGTAACTGAGGCAGGTTCACAGAAGTTAAATGACTTGCTCAGAGCCACAGAGCTAGTAAGTGATGATACTACATATTACTGCTTGAGGACCCCTGCCCTAGAAATTTATTTTCAGGTCCTTTCAGGATCCTCACATCCTAAAAGCACTTTGATCCTCTCACATGGTAAGGCTTACAGATCCCTGGAGGAAGCTGTCTTTCCCTTCACTGAGTTCAGAATTGGACAGCTGTTTTCAACAACCTGAGAAGGATTAATCCACAACTGAAGAGTAAAGCAACCGGATAAAGAAGAGGTGCACAAGGTTCTTAGTCAAATAGTCTCAGTCGTTCTCAGGAGGAAAAAAAGGTGAGAGAATTTATTTTAGAATTAAGAAAGGAAAACAGCTTGAATTCAGACTTCAGGTTTTTTTTCCAATACAAAACAAGTGGGAGGCCTTTCACAAACAACAAAATGCTTTTGGTCAAATTAAAGCATTAAAAATTAATGCTTAGATGATAACCAAGATGTTTGACTTTACAGCCCAGAGAAAATTCTTGTGGGTGTTCAGAAAAGTTGCTTGTGACCTGACAGCTGGGTATTGCAGGAAATAAAATTTCACAGTCCAAGGAGCAGTTGCATTCAGTAGCAATTATTTAAGAGCCAGGAGGAGCCACATACAATGTGAATTTAGATGAATTTAAGCAGAATCTCTCAACATACGGACCTGAGAATCTTGTTTATTGAAACGTAGAGCAAGGAGGGAAGACTATTTAAAAGGCAGAATAATCTACTAGGGAAATTTGAAGGGGGAGCCAAAGGAGCCAGAGGGAAAAAAATGCATACCAATATACACATTAGGCATTTTTCTCAAATTAGGTCTCTGTGCTACTTTCAGCCCCATTCATATCAGAATCTCCTTACTTACACGCAAATGTCCTCTGATATGCAGGACTCCTAATTAATCTCCCAAATTGCCTGGCGCTCCTCTGCTGCTATAGTTTCAGTCACACCCTATGATACTTAGAGCCAAAAACACCAACAGAAAAACAAAACATGTTTATGTCACCTCTAACCATATTCAGGATTGATGCATTGACCAAACCTTGCTATGACCTTCAAAGTGAAAGGTTAGCTTGCCACTGGTCCACTTACTTATTTTATTTCCCCAGCCTTTTCTGGCCTCTCACTTCCCATGTCCTCCTTGTCATCATCCTCCCACTGTGTCACCTCCTGTATAAACATCCGTGTTCTGTCACAGGTTTCACATTTGAACAACTATTCGTTTTATAGGCATTACAAGTAAAATACATGGTCCTGCAAGGAATATTACAGTTGTGCTTCAGGCCTGCATACTTTATTATGTCAACAAGAGACATCCATTAATTTACAGTTTTTTGCTCAGTAGGGGAGCCACATAATATTCTACATATATTTAGTTCCTCTAGAATGTAGCTTAATCAATATGGCACCTCAGGCAACCCAAAACACTGAAGGCAACAGAAAAGTGAGATTGTCAGACCAAGAAATTTTATGTCTGCCAATGGGGGTTTAACTGCCTTGGAGGCTGCAGAAGGTATATATATTTAGAAGATTACAGTAAAGTCAATGATAGGAAAGAGTCAAACTGATGTGTATAAAAGGTATTAAGGGAAAGAGTAGTCTGTGCTTAGAACTCCAAGGCAGGGACTCCTAGATTCTAATCCTTGCCTGCCACCCTTGAGCACTATAGTGGTTTCAATAGTATTTCCTACCTGAGTCATTAGACATTTAAGTGAATGCCTCACATAGGAAAACATACATTATTCCCTTGAGCCACTGACCTTCTCAGTGTCTCAGGTTCAGCCCCTGTCAATCGGGGTAGGGCAGTTAAATTCCCTGCCTTTAGGAAACTTTGAGCCCTCTGCCTCCATGATTTTAGAACAGGGCTGTTCTGAGGCTAGATGAAATATTCCACATGCAAACGCCATAAAAGTTTTAAAGTGCTATACAAATGTAAAAGTGTTTTAAATTATGCACCTTCAAATATAACCAACAACTTGTTCGTGCTCTCTCAGACAAAACAAATGGACTACTGAGCTTCAATTTCCAATTAGTCTCAAGATATATGGTTTTACTTCATTCTAATTTGCAGAAGCAAAAGGAGCCAAAGGTTCAAATTATGATCTTTATTAAGATACTAAGCCATTTAGAAATGCTGGGCACATCGTGTAACTAGAGTAATTTTTTTCACTGCTGTTTGGGTCCCCCGAATAGCTTCTTGTGTAAAGACTAATAAAAATGATAGGAAAGTTGAAACAAATAGAATTAACTTAAATTTCAATCTATATTCTGCAATGCTTTTTTTTCTTTTTTGTGTGTCATAGACCAGCCATTAGTTAATAAGTTCTGGTATGTGATTAATATTTAGGTGTTTGAAATTTCATGTGGTGCTTGCCTGTATGTAGCAAAAGGCTGAATCCAAATAAGTACCTCAGGAAAATTGGCAATATAAAGGTGAGACCAGAATCTTATTTGCATGAAGGATGCTAGCTAGGGCCTCTCTACCTCCCCAAGAGAAACACTGTAGGGGACCTTCTTCCATTAAACAAGTATCTGTTAAGAGCTCAATGAGTGCTATACATGGTACTAATATCTGGGAAGATAGAGATGAAGAAGACATGCTCCTTTCATAAAAGCTCCTGCATTCTAAAAATGAGAAAGTGTCTGCTCCCATGGCACTCAGACATACATTCCAAAATAAAGACAAGAATATGAAAACTACCCTGAGATCATGGTCAGGGGAGTCTGTGCCTGCAGAAGACAAGGGATTTAAGGGATATGTTGAAACTTTTAATTCAACCTAAAGTATGCCACTTTCTGCCTAAATAATACTTCAGAAGGAGCATTTTATTGTGAAGTCCATTTTCAAATCAGGCAACCTCTGCTGCTAGTTACACAAGTACAAGACAAGGTAAGGCCAAGAGCCTTACCATACCAGCTGCTGTAGCTTGCTGGTGCGTAGAAATAGCTGAATTTAATTAAAGCATATGCAACAAATGTTTACATTCTATTTACTAACAAATTGTTTCAGCATACCCAACTAGCACACGGGAAGGATGCCTAAGGCTTACCTAAACTGGGGAATATAGAACAATTTAAAACATGTGCATACAGCCTGCTGTCATGGTACATGTCTGTAATCCTAGAAACTCAGGAGACTGAGACAGGAGGGTTGTGAGTTTAAGGCCAGAGGAAGCCTGTTCAACTTAGTGACATGCTGTCTCAAAATTTAAAGTGGGGGAAGCAGAGGGTAGGGCAGTTGTCTAGCATGCATAAGGCCCTGAGTTTTACCACTCAATACTGTAAAAAAAGTCTACATAAAAAAGACTGCTAAAACTGTCATGAGCTTGATTTCCATATATATATTAAGGGTTGTTACACAATACTTTCTCCCAGCTTGGGGAGTAGTCAACAAATAACATTACAGCTTCTTTTATAAATATAGATATACATAAAATATTAGTATTATTGAAATACAATTACCATGTCATAAATTCATCCATTTAAAATGTGTAATTCTGTAATTTTAATGCATTCAGAGTTGTGCAACCATCACTGCAATCAATTTTAGAAATTTTTATCATCCCACATAGAAACCCAATACCCATTATCAGTTATGCCCCACTCACGCAATTTCACGAACAAACCTACCTGTAGGCAACTACTAATCTCCTTCCTGTCTCTATTGATTTTCCTTTTCTAACAATTTCATATAAAGAGAAACATATAATATGCAGTGTTTTGTTACTGATTCTCTTCACTTAGTATAATATTTTCAAAGCTCATCTATTCTGTAGCAGATAGCAGCATTTCATTCCTTTTCTATTGACACAATATTCCATAGTAAGTATATACCACAATTTGTTTATCCATTCAGTTGATGGACATTTGGGTGTTTTTACTCTTTTTGGGTAATCACAATTTCTTGTATCAGTTTCTAATTAGTATGCATATCACTAAGCACTGGTCTAGAAATTAGGATACTACTCTTCTTAAACTTACTATTCCTCCAATTCCTTTCCATGACGCCAAAATCAATAAAACATGTGGAAAAACTGGGCAATACATCTTCAATAGACACAAAGTTGGTGCTTAATATTTGCTAACTCAAGAAATTAATGATGATAAATCATTCTTTCAATTTCACTTCCCCATTCAATCTCATCTTTACAAGTGCCATCTGGATAGCATGTCACTGAATGTTAGACCTGGAAAAAAACATGGAGCCCAAAATTTCTCAAATTGTAATTCAAGACCCACATGCATCAGAACCACCAGGAAAGTTTGTTGAAAATCCCTATTTCTGTCCTCCCCCTCCCAGAGAACCTGATTCAATAAATCTGAGTGTTAGGCCACAAGAAGCTGCCTCTATAATAAGCACCTCAGGTAATTCAAATTCATACTCAGGTTTGGAAATCATTGATCTAGTCCATTCCCCTACTCTATAGAGGAGAAAATTTAGAGCTATCTAGGGATGTACCACACTAAAGGTTTATAGAACATGGTAGAGGTAGAGTAACAGGGAGTGGAGGTTAGAAATCCTAATATAGGACTTTCCATTACCTTGGGTACCCTCCTTGATCATATAATCTTTCTTTACTCTGTGAATATGTACCTCCTTCACAGATTTGCTCCACAAGTGCTAGTGTCTGACACACCATAAGTGCTCAATAAAATAGTTATTATTTTTTAACCTTGGTGCTGTGTGAACTAAATGAGTAAAGGGTCTCCATTTTTGGCAGTGTTTGCTAAAAGTATACAGTAACAAATATAAGGCCCAATAAAAGAATACTAGACCCAGGAGGGATATCTCTGTGGTTCCTGACCCAAATGTTGAAACAGCTCCTAACTAGAAAAGTCTTAAGCCATGAGCTTTTGGTGAGTAAAGAGGCTATGTAATGACATTTCCTATCCAAGGTCCTGAAACCACTCTGCACACACACTGTGATCTATTTAAAGGAGCCAGGTCTTTTTTCTTTTAGAAAATACTTTCTGCCAAGTTTTCTATGAGAGGGAAATTATAAAGTAGGTGAGCTACAATTGTGACTAAAAGTAGTTGAAATTTTTCTAAGTATAGTTGCCAGCCCATCCAAAAGGAGTTGTTTGTTGTTAGGTGCCATGGAGTGAGGTCGACTCATAGAGACCCTCATAGGGTTTTCAATAGCTGATTGTTTGGGGATTGCTTCAGCAGTGGACAGCCACATCCTTCTCCTGTTTTGTGGTGCTGGGGATCTAATCCAGGGTCTCTGAGAGTGCAGAGCAGTACTCTATCAACTGAGCTAAACCCCAGCCCCCATTACCATGGAGTAGAGAAAACAAATGGGAGAGTGACTTAGTCTTTTTTTTCCTCCTTTTAGGCTTCTCTAAGAGTAGTGATTTACGATAATTACTCAAACAAAAACATAAGGAAAAAAATCAACCACTTCTAGTTTTCTCTCCACAATATATCAATTTGGAATCAATCCTATTTTTCCAATCCTTTTACAAGCCATTTACCACCTTAGGTACACAAAAGATTATATGATTTTTATACACACACACAAACACACACACACGTGTGTGTGTGTTTACAAATACATATTCTAATTCTTCCTCTGATATTTCTAATTCCAAACTGCAGAATTTCTTCTAGCCTCTCCCTTTTCTGTATTTATTCCTATCTTCTAGGAGAGTGAGAAAATTATTCTTATTATTCTGAAATGAAGTTGCTTTTTCCTAGTAGCTACAAAACTGTCTTACCTTGCCCAGACTAATATTCCAGTCAGAAGCCCTCTTTGTATGGGCCCTGGCCCATGCAGGTTACAATCCCTCATATGCACTGCTCAGATGCCACTGCTATCCTGCCTCAAGACCCTTTATCTAATGTTCTCTTCACACAGATCCTAACCACCCTTGCGCTTTCTTCCCACCTCATGATCCTGTTTTGCTTTACCTGTGAGTCCCTGATTCTTCTTTCCTATACCATTTTCATTCACGGTTCATAACTTCAACAACTTGTACTATCTTTAACTTCTTGTTCAATTGTCCTCCCATTGAGCCTTTCCAACAAAACTCAGTGGATCAACTCAGCTGTCTACTGCCTCCATTATCATACCTGAGTACAACTTTAAAAATGCATGTATAAATTCATGATCTTTATCTTCATTTGAGCCCTCAGTGTTACAAACAGATGCAGACTAGAATCACATGTGAATTACTCACACGTGAGAGTGTAGCCAATCAACACAGTTATAATCCACATCATATATATGATATATATAAAATGCATATCATATATAATACATAATAATTATATATTATATATTATATAATACTATGATATGATATATAATATATAATGGTATATATGAAATATCACTTTTCATTCCCCTGCATACCCTCATTAATCATATCTTTCCTCTGTAAATATGTGCCTCCCTCACAGATATGTCATATGCCCCCCACAGATTGATATATATAATAGTACTAATAACTTAGGATCCTTTCTTTAAAAAATTAAAGAGTTGATTATGTTTATTCTGTGATTAAATCTGAATATTTAATTCTATTTCCTTTTTTTAGTACCACGCGGATGAACTAGGGTCTTGCTTATGCTAGGCAAGTGCTCTACCACTGAGCTGCATTACCACCCCCTTTTCTATTTATTATTTTGAGACAGGGTCTCTCTCATTTGCACAGGCTACCTCTGGCCTTGAACTCAAGATCCTTCTGCCTCAGCCCCCAGAGTCACTGGGATTATTCCTGTGTGCCATATAGCCCAACTAATTTTTACTAGTATGTTATTTTGTTATGTTGCTGATATTGTTAGGTGCTGTGAGTCAGGCCTCATAGCAATTCTCATAGGGTTTTCAATGGCTGATTGTTTCAGGATTGCTTAGGGAGTAGATTTCAACATACTTTTCCCACTTTTGCAGTGTTGGGGATCGAACCCATGTCTTCAGAAAGTGTAGCATGGCATTCTACAAAGTGAGCTAAACCTCAGCCCCCAAATAGATTGTTTGTGATTTATGATTTGAATTATTTCCTATTTCTCATTACCAGTTTTCATTATAATCAAAAATACTGTGCTACACAGACACTCAGTTGCTGAAGGTAGGGTAAAATAATTACTGGGAATAGTCCCTTCTTGTTGGGTGCCATTGAGTCAGGTTCAAGTCATAGTGACCTTCACAGGGTTTTTAATGGCTGATTGTTTCGGGATTGCTTGTGGAGGGTATTGCCATGTTGTTCTCCCATTTCTGTGGTGCTAGGGATCTAACTGGGTCCTCAGAGGGTGTGGAACAGTGCTTACCCACTATGCTAACCTCCAGGACTTATTTTTTTATTTTGCTTCATTTTGTTTGAGGGTACTTGGGTGCTGAACCTCACATATACTTTTGTAAGTGCTCTACCACTGAACTGCACCTCCAGCACTTTTTTAATCTATTTATCTTGAGACAGGGTCCTGTTAGGTTACCCAGGCTCCCTCTGGCCTCAAACTTGTAATCCTCCTGCCTCCAACTCTCAAGTCACTGGGATTTCAGATGTGCATCATTGCGCCTGACTTAGCCCTTGATTTTTTTTTTCTAGAAAGGGTCTAATTATGTAGCTTAGGCTGGCATCCAACTCAAAATCCACTTGCCTCTGCCTCCCAAGTTCTAGAATTATAGGTCTACACAACCATACCCTGACTAATTACAGAAAATTTGAAAGCTACACAAATGAACTAAAAATAACTTGTTACCACTTTTAGTAGTGTGTGTGTGTGTGTGTGTGTGTGTGTGTGTGTGTGTGTGTTAGTTGTTGTGCCATCAAGTTGGGTCCAACTCATAGCAACCCTCATAGGGTTTTCAATGGCCGATTGTTTTTCAGGATTGCTTTGGGAGTAGACTGCCACTTCATTCTCCCATTTTTGTGGTGCTAGGGATCAAATCTGGCTGCTCAGAGAATGCAGAGCAGAACTCTGTCAACTGAGCTAAAACCCAGCCGATTATACACACACACACACACACACACACACACACACACACACACACAGAGAGAGAGAGAAAACCCTCCACCAGATGGATTGACACAGTGTCTGCAATAATGGGCTTAAACATAAATAAGATCATTTGCCTGGCAGAGAATCGGCAAGTGATTCGATCTGCTGTACATAGGGTCGCTATGAATCAGACTCAACTTGACGGCACCTAACAACAAATAAATAAATTACATATGTATATATATAGTTGTTATATATATATAATGTTATATATAATATATATTATATTAATATATATTAATATATTAATATATTGATATATTGATATATTATATTAATATATATTATAGATATTAATATATTATATTAATATATAATATATATTATATATGTGTTATAGATAATATATATTATATATATATTATATATATATATATGTGTGTATATATATATATATATATATATATATATATGCCTGCAGCCATAGCCCTGTGGCATCCGATCCCGTCAGATCTTGGAAGCTAAGCAGGGTCGGGCCTGGTTAGTACCTGGATGGGAGACCGCTTGGGAACACCAGGTGCTGTAGGCTTGGGAGAAGGACCTGGCAACCCCCTCCCAAAAATCAATCTGCCATTGAAAACCCTATGAACAGCAGAGAAGCACTGACAATAGTGTTTCCCCTG
>VMDO01012440.1:0-62168 GCA_007922755.1 Pedetes capensis | reverse complement strand
AAATAAATAAATAAATAAATAAAACTCTGAATGTAGAAACAAATAATAGCATGTGGGCTGAATCTGACAGCATGAGGGGCTACATAAAGGGACAATTAAAAATTTTAATAGATGTCACATTTCACATAAGAACTGAAAGTCATTTCCCAGGGTCTTTTCAGTTATAGCATCTTCAATGCAATCAAAACAGGTATGGAAAGATTGCAAGTATCTTATTGTAGCAGTAAACTCACTGGAGAAAGACCAAAGTATGACATTTTGTGCTTTACAGATTTAAAGAAGTGATTATACATGAACTTCCTGGCACTTACAAGGAATGAGCAAAAAGAAAAAAAATTAAAATGCTTTTGTGTAATGATCATAGGCTAAGAAGAAATAAATAAAAGTAAGAGTTTTATGCCCTTACCCTGAAGTTGAACTCAGACTGGTATGCTAATTGGGAATTATTGCATCATTAAGAATCCAAAATTGCAAAATCAAGATGAGGTCAGAACTAGTCACAAATGTGCATGCACATTCTTATTGATTATCTATGATGTGCCCTGATTTATTAGCACTCTACATAAGTTATGACTGCCTAGTGATTAATTTCCAACTAATTGCAAATGCCAACACAGCCAAAAGTATTGAGACAATGAGCCCAATAATTCTTTGCTCTGTAACCATAAGGGAGTAACCTAAAGGATAGGAATTCTTACAAGGTCACTGACTCTGTATCCAAGAGAGAACTCTGTTAAAAGAGCAATTCTATCGTCTGAAAAAGAAAAAAGAAAAAAAAAAAAAGAAAAAGAAAGAAAAGGAAGGAAGGAAGGAAGGTAGAAAGGAAGAAAGAAATGTAGTCCTGAATGGTAATTCAGAATTACTAAATAATAGAAGCCTGCAACTGTACCACTGTGGCATCTGGTCCTGTCAGATCTCAGAAGCTAAGCAGGGTTAGGCCTGGTTTGTACTTGGATGAGAGACTACCTGGGAACAACAGGTGCTATAAGCTTTGGAGAAGGATCCCACAACCCACTCCCAAAAAACAATCAGCCACTGAAAACATTGTGAGTAGCAGAGAAGCACTAAAAATACTGTTTCACGTGTTGTACATAGAGTCACTATGAGTAGGACACCAACTCTACGGCACCGAACAACAACAAATAACACAAATGTCCTTGGAATGCAAGTAATCACTTTTCTCCCACTTCGGGGATTTCAAGGTTATTTATACTGCTTCCCTAAGTACAGGTAAAGTTATAGGCTTCCACTATTACTACCCTGCTAGTTGTCTCTAGTCGGGTCCAACTCATAATGACCCTCTGTACAACAAAATGAAACACTCTCTAACACTGTGCCATGCCCAACACTATCCTCAGTGCTCCTCTGCTATTCATAGGGTTTTCAATGGCAGATTGCTTGGGAAGTGGATTTCCAGGTCCTTCTCCCTAGCCTGCAGCACCTGGTGCTCTCATGCAGTCTCCCATCCAAGGATTAATCTGGCCGACCCTGCTTAGTTTCCGAGATCAGGTGGGATTGGATGCCAGGGTGCTATGGCTGCAGACTGCTAGATATCTTGGTGCCTTATTAACATATGAGAAAGAGTGTCCACACAGAAGGACATACTGAGACACACATGTCACAAGATGCCTGTCACTACTGCAGTTCAGATAACAGAAGCAAAGATCATGCATCCAGTTGAGGAACCACTGAGCTGAGACAAAGTACCAGAAGAGAACTTCAGGATATCGTGAAGCTGGGTGGTTAGGGGAACTCTATTTCTATGGACCTCCAGGACATTCAAAATATGTCTTTCATAATGATACAATACTTGATCAAATCACCCAACTGAAAGAAAATCAGTTTCCAACCTTCCAAAGGTCTTATGTATGCTATTTTTTTCTGTTGCTCTCCTGTAATTTCCCTCACAACACTTCATTATTCCTTATTATTCCTTCGTAGCCCACTCTTCCTTAATGTCCAAAAACCATGCTATACTTATTTTCCTCAAATATTATTTCTTTTCATAAGAACCCATTAAAACAAGTGCAGAGGAGGTTTCCAGGGGATAAAATGTAGTATTTATGTTATATCTCTTAAGAATTTCATAGAAGACACAGTAAAATTGAATACTTGTTCTCCTATTAAAACAGGATGAAGCTTTATAGCCTATTATACTAATAAAAACAACTTTGATAAATTCAAGCTTCTTAAATATATTATCTCTAATCCTGATGATAACAGTGAAACTGCACAGTAGATATTATTAGATACAGTCCAGAGATTAGTAAACTAAGGCTCATGAAGTTACATAACACGTTGAAGTCTCAGAGTAAATTAAGCAACTAGCTTGACAGAATCTGTAGGGCTCCAAGTTCCTTTTCACTAAAATTTACCCCAATTATCTTAGAATACAAAAAAGGAATAGGAAGTAATCAGCTATCTATCATCAAAATACACTGATTTGAATGATAGAAATAGAGACTGTCCTATCAGGAAGAGTAGAAAGTGATCTTTTCTTTTTGAGTAATAGTAGTAGTAAAGTCTTATATGATTTTTATCAAACACTGAGAAAATGTGATGTGAAAAATGCCTCCAGGAAACCAGTGAGTACTGCACAAGAAGGATCCCAACTATATTTGAGACTCACTGGAGCTATGGGGACTCCAATTGCTTCTTGCTGTAACTGGCACTTCAGAGAGTCAGAACTACACATATGCAAATATTGTTTTATGAAGGTATGGTGATTTACTTAGGTACTTGGAGTATTAACTTCTCAAAGAGATTTTACAGATTTTCTAAAGTTTTAAGTTAATGTGGCAGATATTATAGCTCATAACAATATTTATTCAGCTATACAGAGTGAGTGCTAAAATTAGCATGACCAAGATAGTGTTAACACTACAATTCGTGAGTGGGAATAATTACTCAAAGACCATACAAATAGCATTTTCCATTTCTTAAAAAAAAAAAAGTATCTACCCCATATCAGTAAGGTCTGAAATAAGTTCTCAGAGAGATAAGAAGCCTCTGGTTTTAGAGTATCAATGAAATAATAAATATTTTAGAATTTAAACTGAACAGTAAGTTCACTTTTTACATCATTGTTATTCCTTAAAATAAACATAAGACTGAACACCATTTCATTGATTTAATGGGTCATTTTCAGAGAGGCAAGAATAATCTTTATCAAATAAGAATTAATACGATAGCTGATGAGATTATCTCCACAATGGACTGAAGAAAGTTGTTTCCTAAATCAGTCATTAAAATCAAGATGTCCATCACTCCAAAGATACAAGACAACTGCAGCTGAGAACTTCAGATGTTAAAAGAATGACTTGATGAATAATTTGAATACGGGTGTGCTATTCTGACAGCCATCATTATTTAATTGAAAATATTGGATAAAAAGCCAAAATAATCTTTTCTGAGGCATGCATGCATATTCTCAATTTTCTCAGACTTTTGCAAAATCAGAATATGAAAAGATAGAAGTATAATTTACTCACACAGCAAGCAATTATCTGAATATCTCCTTATGCTTCTAAAATATATGAAAATAGTAGTCATTTAGCTATTTCCGCATTTTTAAACAAATTATTATTAGTTTTTATTTCAAATTTTTCTTATGACACCTGTATACTAATAGATGTGTCTTCTGGCAAAATAAAGCTTGGTAATATTGTATAATCAATGGATTTTCAAACTACAGTGACCAGGGAGAGTAATCAGTCAGTATTGTTAATTTTGCATATGAGAAAGTTGCTAGATAAAAACAAAGGTCTAGGTGGAGTGGCACATGCCTGAAATCCCAGATACTCAGGAGGCTGAGGCAGGAGAATCTCTGGTTCAAGACCAGAGGCAGCCTGTACAACTTAATGAGACTTTGTGTGAAAGAAAGAAAGAAAGAAAGAGAGAGAGAGAGAGAGAGAGGGAGAGAGAGAGAGAGAGAGAGAAAGGGAGAAAGGAAGAAGAGAGAGGAAGAAAGAAAGAAAAGAAAGAAAGAAAGAAAGAAAGAAAGAAAGGATGACTGTGATTCCTAATACTACCAATAAAGAAAAAAGATGTGATACACTAAAGTAAAAGAAGATATAAAATGAGTGCTAATAATTATTATACTTAGTGAATTCTGACTGCTACATATACATATATTGACTCACATATACGTACACACAAAAAAATCATGGTATCAATGCTGAATGAAAATCTCAGGGAAAGAAAATTATGAGACAAGATTTCTGACTGTGTTTTCCATGAGAAAAATACGGAAATATATTTGTTGTTGTTGTTGTTGTTAGGTGCTGTCGAGTCGGTATCCGACTCATAGCAACCCTCATAGAGTTTTCAATGGCTGACCATTTCAGGATTGCCTTGGGAGTGGATTGCCAGGCCCTTCTCCCATTTTTGCGGTGCTGAGAATTGAACTCAGGACCTCAGAGACTGCAGTGCAGTACTCTACCAACTGAGCTAAATCCCAGCCCAATAGAAATATATAAACCATCCTTAATATCAGTTCTCTTCATAAAACTTCCTGTGCACGTTGTTCTAGATTGAGTTTCATTTTATCTCCAATATTGTTGCCAACTACAGTTCAGAGCTGGGAAGTGTCAAGGGGGAAGAAATATTACAAAAATAACCAAAGCTAAAAGTAGATCTCAAAGTTATAGTTCTTAATTAATACCACACTCCTTCTGAGAGTTATTAAATTTAGATATGAACCCATCATATATACATAATTCAGACATAAAATTGGAGGCAGCATAGAAAATGGGATGTTAGTCAGCAATCTGTGAGTGCAGAATATGGCCATAGTATACCTACTAAGTTATTTACAGACACATTTGAAACTCCCAAGTGCACTTGACATTCTCTGGTTATCAGAGGCAGCTCTGGTTTGCGTTTATATTTCATTTCCGTCTCCTCTTAATTTGGCATTAACATATCACTAAGGATTCAGATATGCCAAAGAGAAAATCACTTCTTATTTCAGAGCAATAGTGAACTGTGTTATGTAATTATTTATTTATTTTAAAAATTTTACATTTTTATATTTAGAGAACTTTGTTGATAGACAGATCCCCAGGTGTTGGTCCCAAATTTTACTACCTACTTCTAAACTTTATGAGCTACCTCCTAGTGAAAAGATTAAAAGTTTAGTATGATTTGTTCTACAGTAAAAACAATTACTATTTACTTTTCCCCCTTTAGTAGGAATTGGTGTGGTAGGCAGAAAAAAGGCCCTCAAAGGACAGCCCCATCAAGCCCCTGGAGCCAGTGAAAGTTAGGGTAACCTAATTGAAAAGAAGGTCTTTTTGGATGTAATTCAGTAAAAGATCTTGATGAAATCATCCCAGATTACTAGGTTGGGCCCTAAATACAAATATAAATCTCCTTATAAAAGAAATCCAGGGCAGTTTTTTCAGACAGAAGAGGTAATGCAGTGTGACCATGGAGTGATGGGGCTATCAGCCACCAGAAACTGTGAAAGAATCATATGTTCCCTCGGGCCTCTGGAAGGAACAGGAACCTGCTGACTCTTGAGTTAGAAATTTCTAGCTCCACAACAGGCAGAGATTAAATATCTGCTGTTTTAAATTGCCCAATTTGTGGTAATTTGTTACATCAGCCTCCAGAAACTAATACAATAGAGAAGTTTACAAGTGAAATCTTGAAACGTTGATTAATGAAACTAGTAAGAGTTGGGATGGGAAAGAAAGGAAGAATAAAATTAGATGTACAAAGTAAGAGGAAGAGGCATATACAATTTATATTCTATGTTGTGAGGAAGCAAGAAAATTTACATAAAGTAGCTAAGCATGACTATATGTGTGTGCATATACTTGTATGTGCTTATAATAACATAAAAACACTCTGCTTAGTAAAACCATCCAAGTAGTATACAAATTGGTGTTTAGGGTGGTTAAGGGGCAAGATTCTTAAGGGATGTCATTGACATCCAGCCAGGAACTAGCTGATGAGTAACAAATGGGATATAGAAATATCATTGTATCTGAAGATGAGCTCTCTAGGGTACAGGGTACTTGTGTTGTGAAACTGTGAATTCTTTTATTACTCCATTCCTGTATTTTATCCATGTATTATCTCCATATTATACATGGCTTATGAAAAAATATTTCTAGGACCTCAGGCATTTCAGTAACCAAATGAAAAATTTACTTTGTATTTACCAATTAACACTTTCAGTGGAGTCTAATATATGAAAAAGATAGGCTACAACATTCTTCATTATCCTTAAACATAAATTTTTCCAATAAATAATGACAGATTATATTCTACTTGCACATAGTTAGAAATAGGCAGTATAATTTAGTCAGTTTTGTTAGCAAACTTAGCTTTTAAGATTTCAAGAGCAAGTAGCGACCTATGAACTTGGACACTATGGACTCTTCTATAAATGCACGGGTATCTTTAAAAAGTATAATTTTCTCTTTTGTGAAACAGGATGATGGAGGACAGTCAACATTAAAAAGACAAAAAAAAACAAGAGATGTCAAAGTAGCAAATGATTCTGATTTATTAATTCCATAATAAGCTAGAAAAACATACCACACACTTACAATGCTTCCATAGATCATTTTGCTGTGAGGTGAGTAGTGTCTAAGGGCAAATGAAACCGAGGATTTAAACACAGGCATTCCCTTTTCAGATAACCAGTTCATACAAGGACAATGGCAGCTATTGTCTCTCCCAGAATCCAGATATCAGAGCAGCATTTGTGTTTTCTTCAGTTGAAGGAAGAGGAAACAGAGCAAATGCTAAAAGATTTTTATATGATTAAAGATCACACTATGCAAGGTTTAGGAGGGAGGATTTGTCCTCTTGACACTGGGACTAGTTAACATAAGAATTGACAATGTTATATTGAATCCCTGTGGATGAGTTCAACCTCATTTCATAGTATATAATTATTGAGTACTAATTCATGCATATTACATTCAGTGTATATTCCATGATAAAGGACACTAGACACACTGCAGAGCTAGGATTTTTATTGGTATGTAATAAGGCTGTAGATATGAGCACATATGATTAAAATTGAAGTCAATCCCAGAGTCAAACAGAAAAGCAAAACAAAACAAAGCAGAAATTCTTCCTCATTCCCATTGAACAGCAGAGGCTTGTTTAAATATGCTGAATAAAGAGATAGTCTATGATATTTTCTAGCTACTTACGTGTGCAAATATTTTTATTCAGATAAATTATAAGAGATCTAAAATTTGAGAAAATATCTTTATATTTGGTTTTAAAATTTGTTTATAATGAAACATTTTTATTTTAAAAAACCTTTCATGACAGACAGAATAATTTTTTAAATGTATTAAATATTCTTGGGTGGCCATATGCACAGAGATTTATGCTTTAATTGGAATGTGATACATGTCCTAACATAAACTTATTCAGTGTAACAATTTATTGTGGCAATATATTGGAATGCTTATTGGCAAATGTAAACATTTCATAGTAAAAACTTAGATGTGAATGGACAAGGGAATGGAGAAAGAGAATATTTTAACAGAAATATTTCCAGATCTCTGTTTAAAAAACCAGAATTAATATAAAGAACATGAAAATTTTTACATAATTTTAAAAGTACTATTGAAGAAACTCAAAATTTGTATGAGGGAGAACTTACACATTAAAGTATTTCAGACAATTTTCTTTGTAAGGAAATTGTCAGAATACTAAAAGCAGTTCAATAAGCAAAACTATCTTTAAAGTACAGTGTGCCCAGTTAGCCTAAAGAATTGCCTTAGGACATTTCAATGAAAAATTCATATTTAAGTATCAGTTGCCTAATTGAGTAAATATAAATAGTTCTCTGATATTGCTCTGTGTTCTTTCAGGAAAATAAAGAGCCCTCAACTATTTTAAAGTGCTGGGATTTAGCTCAATTGGTAGAGCGCTGCGCTGCAGTCTCTGAGGTCCTGAGTTCAATTCCCAGCACCGCAAAAAATGGGAGAAGGACCTGGCAATCCACTCCCAAGGCAATCCTGGAACAGTCTGCCATTGAAAACTCTATGAGGGTCGCTATGAGTCAGATACCGACTCAAAGGCACCTAACAACAACAACTATTTTAAGATGTATAGGAATGCCTAAGTACGTGGATCTCTAACTACATCACCTTAAATATCATGAACATAATTGGGATTTACTCAACAACAGAACAACATATGTGTTCATTCCACATGAATACAGGTTTTGGAAAATAAAAGAAAAAGGTATACTTGGAGGAAACTCCTGAAGAAGTGGAAAGAGTGTATGACAGCCTAAGCTAGAACTGAAAAAGGGAACTGAAAAGGGTGCCCTGGGTCAAAGGTGGCAGTTGTTCCAGATGCAGGGTGCCGATGCATTTGATTCTATATAGATTCATCACTTTCACCCACCCGTTCCCCAATCCCAAATACAGAGACTCTGCACACTTTGATAGAAATGGAAGATCTAGAGTTCACCAGAAGGAGATAATAAAGCATTACATTGAATGACAACACCGTCTAGAGACATTTCAAGTCACAGATAAGTCAGAGCCAACTTCTGTGTTCCCTTACCGGGGCCCAAAACAGCAGGAATAGCTACAGTAATTAAAAATAGCAACTGCATGCCACAGGCACAGATAGATGCTGATGGGTTTGAAAGAAATATATATATAAGTGGGGCATGGTGATACACATCTCTAATCCCAACACTCAGGAAGCTGAAGCGGGAGGATCAACACAAAATTCAAAGCCACCCTGGGCTCCATAGAAAGTTCCAGGCCAACATGGACTTTATAGCTTATCTCAAAAAAAAAAAAAAATGAAAGAAAGAAAGAAAGAAAGAAAGAAAGAAAGAAAGAAAAAGAAAGAAAAAGGAAAGGAAAAGAAAAAAGAAAAAAAATATGTTAGTGATAACAGAATATGCTATATCCACAGCTAAAATGTGAGTATGAATAGATGTATTGAAACTGTCCGTTCTTAGGCTAGGGAGAAAGGTGTCAAAATGAAGAATTAGGATTTGGTAGACCTAGTCATAAATGTGGAACTTCAGTTCATTTAAATAAATTATCAAACTTTAAATCCTTCTTTTCATACATATATATGTGCAGTGCATAAAAATATTTCCATCAATGATGGACTACGTATACAATTGCATTCCTATAAGATTATAATGGAGCTGAAAAATTACTATTTATCTAGTGACACAGTGGTCATTATAATGTTGTAGTGCAATATATTATTCACATGATTGTGGTGATGCTGGTGTGAATAGACCTACTGTGTGGCTAGTCATATAAAAGCATAGCAATATGATTATACATAGTACATAATATATATAATATAATGACTATGCCATTGATTTATGCATTTACTATACTATAATTAATATCAGTGTTTTAGAGTGTATATTCTCTATATGTTGTTGCTGTTAGAGCTGTCGAGTCAGGTCTGGTGACCCTCATAGGGTTTTCAATGGCTGATTGTTTCTGGTTGTTTTTAGGAGTGGACTGCTGTATCCTTCTCTCAATATTACTTATATAAAAAGATATTATCGTAAAACAAGAGGCCCTTTTGTGCCAGCAGCAATCTCATTGCGTTGAGCTTACCTGATTGCATCAAGAGGCCCCCTTAGGTGATTGACCTGTACCTTCTTAGGTTTGTGTATGTACATGCTATGATGTACATACAATGAAAAAATTGGCTTACAATACACTTCTCAGAACATGGCTCCCTCATTAACTCACACCTGACTGTGTATAAAATATGAACTAATGCATCAAAATCACTCATGATGGCAAATCTTCCCAATTACCTTTTAGTTATCTATTGTCATATAGCAAATCACAAATTTGGCAGTTTAAAACAGCATCCATTTATTAGCTCAGAATTCTGCAGGTCACTTTAATTAGGTTCATCTGGGCTGTGTGCTTAAGCCCAAAATCAGGGTGGGCCCTAATGTAGCTGCTCTGGAAAGAATCTGCTTCCAAATTCAAGTTACTGATGCAATCAGCTTCCCTGGGGTTGCAGGACTGGAGATTACTCTTTCCTTGCTGGTTTCAGGGGACTCTGCTTCTTAACAACATTCATGAAATTTCACACTCTGTTCTCTTCATCTTCTAACAACGGTGTTTTGAGTTTTTCTCCTGTTTTCTATCCCTCTCACTTTTCTTCTGCTACCACTCTAAGAATTTGCTCCATTTTTAAGGGTTTGTGTGAGTACACTGCACCCAAACACATAATCCAGCATAAACTCCCCATTTTAATCTCAACTGTTTCATAATGTCTAATAGTCATAAATGTGAGATCATCTTCAGGAAGTCCAGGAATTACAGTTATACATCTCTGTGGCGACACTTAAAAAATTCTGCCCACCAGAGCTCTTAAAAACTTACATTCCAGGAAATATAAAACACAATGACCAAGCAATACTGATTTATTCTCTCATTTTATATTTCCTACATAAAAAAAGAACTCCAATCATGGTGACAGAATAGAGTGACCATCCATCTAGCTGTTACTTTGTCCAGAAATGAAAAACGAAGACATAATTGTGATTGTCTGGCACTGGAACAACTATCGCTGCCCCTTGGGGAGGGTTACCAAGATCAATGAATCCTCTCATGTCTTCCATTTCCAGATTCATATGCCTTCTAAATTACTGGGATTTCTAATATCTTACTTTGTTACATGGATTTAAAATCCCATATTTAATAGGCTTAAAAAATCAATATAGCAATGTGTCATGATCATAAAGGGCTTTTCTTAGCCTATAATTACTGTTTGCTCCTGAAATTTATCGATGGACAGAAACCTTTGAAATGAGTTCATTTAACCTCAGCCCACGGTACCTACACATTTCAGAATGTGATCTTCATATCCTAAGAAAAAAACATTTTAAAAAGACAGACGGGATTTTATGAATGCATATTTGAAACAGAGAGTTTACTGAGGGAACGCTTCAAAAATATGTTTTCTGTACATTCTTCAAGTATTTTTATCTGCAACTTAGAAAAATGCCTTGAAGAAGATAACATCATAAAACATAAAATTTATCTTTTCTTCTACTTTATATGTGATTAATCTAACATGTGCTCAAAGAACATCACAAAACTTCTGGAATTCAACATTTCAGATTGTTTAATAGAAACATAAAGAAATTATCACACAGCACACACAGGCACAAAATTGCCAAACATATATCTATTGGTTTATTTGCACATTTATTCTTATATATGTTTTTGTGTATGAAGATGATCATCACATAGTATAAATCACACGTATACATTTGCATAATTATCTGAAAAAGCTATCTATCGTGAATTAGACAACTAAATCCATATTCCAACAAGATATTTAAATATCAAATTTAAATTTAAATATCAATTTAAATTTCAAACTATATATATCTTAAAAAATTATTGTGTTTATAAATTCATGGTAGTAAGTGTGGTAAGTTACTTTTGACTATGTTGGAGCTCTGTAAATGATAATTTGCAGTATGTTCTTTGGCCTGCTGTATACTTTGATCTACAGGAGATTAGAAATCTCGGAAGTAGTTTCAGAAGCAGTCTCCCACTTCCCTCTTCCTATCCTCCTGTTCCAGACCCCTTTTCCTCCCCTAAGAAATTCACAGAAGCCAGAATTTCCTTTCTCCACAGCAGGTCTTAAAAACGAAAACTCTTCTTCTCTAAAGAAAACTCTTAAAACTTAGGAAGGTTACTCTCTCCCTTCCTTCTTCTCCTTTGAAGTGTCCCATACCCAAGCAAAGAAATCCTACACAGAGTCTAAGAAGAATCTGAAGATAGGCCTTGCTGGGGTTCTCCCTTCAGTCTATGACTATTGGATCTAATACTTTTGTCCAATCACATTTATACATAGCTGTTTATTCTATATCAAACCTAACCATAAAAATATATTGAGGTCTTTATTTCTGAAGGCTGTCATGTCACATAAAGTTTTCATTAAGTAACTTGTTATGCTTTGCTCTTGCTAATCTGTTTTTTGTTATAGAGGTGTTGATTATGACCCTCATAATGCATGAAGGAAAAGTCTCTTACATTTTCTGTCCCTAGAACTATTTCAACTGAATTATTACTCAAAATGATAAATAATTATATAACATTATGTAATATAACATTATGTAATATTGAAGTAATTATATAACATTAAAATACTTTTTTAATTGAAAATGTTAGTTGTAATTCCACTTTTACAATAATTTTGTACTTTAGTCCTTGTGAGCTCACATATAGGAGGTGTAATTTTTAAAAAAAATTCTGAGAATGCTGCTGCTGAGGGCCATCCAGTGAAAAGAAAGGCATCTTCAATATGGGAAATGGTATTTCAAACTTTAGTAATCCTGTGTGTGAAATTTCAACTTGTTCAGTGCAGTCAGTCAGATGTGAACTACAGTGGAGAGCATGACATGACAAATGGGCAAATGGTTTCATCTTCCATCATGACAATGCTCAAGTGTCACAAGTAGTTTCTGGTATGGCACTTTCTGTCAAATAAAAAAGTATGGTGTGTCCTCATCCACTTTATTCACCAGATCTGACATTGTGCAACTTCTGGCTCTACCCCAAAATCAAAATGACCATGCAAGGTAAATATTTTGAATAATTTAGTACAATGAGGCACCAAGACAGAGCAAGTAAAGACACTCATGAAAGAGGATTTCCAGAACTACTTCAAAAAGTGGCAAGAATAAAGAGATAAGTCTGTTTGACACCAGGGAAGAAAATTTTGAGGGGTATTAATGACAATGAGTGGTTTTTTTGTATAGTGCTTTTTAATCTAAACATTCACCATATTTTATTATACTTTGCATATTTACAAAGTTCACTTTTTCAAATGTTATCCAAATAACACGCCTGCAGCCATAGCCCTGTGGCATCCGATCCCGTCAGATCTCGGAAGCTAAGCAGGGTCGGGCCTGGTCAGTACTTGGATGGGAGACCGCCAGGGAACACCAGATACTGTAGGCTTGGGAGAAGGACCTGGCAACCCCCTCCCAAAAATCAATCTGCCATTGAAAACCCTATGAACAGCAGAGAAGCACTGACAATAGTGTTTCACCTGTTGTATACAGGGTCGCTATGAGTTGGATACCTACTAGACGGCACCTAACAACAACAACAACAATCCAAATAACATGATACTGCTTATGGTTCTTTGTGATTTCAAAAGGTAACATAATTGGTTTTGATTTTTTTAGTTCACTAAGCCACATCTTTTGAACTAAGCAATTTCCAGTTCATGTATATTTTGATTATTTTTGGGTCTGTCTCAATTATTAAATCACAGCAGATTTTAAAGAATTTCCAAAGTGCTCGAATGCAATTCCTGAAATTAATATTTTTCTCTATGTCAAAATTTTATTTTATGTTTTTGATTCCTTTCTTCCTTCTTTCTCCTCAATGCCTATCCCAACTGATTCTAGTACGAACTTCTCACTTCTGGAATACAGATGCTAAGATAGTGATTTGGAATACAGTTCATGCACCATTGAAGAAATAGAAAACACTCCGGGCCCACCTCAGTTTTTCCAGTCAGGATACCAGTAGTGAGGGTACAGTTTAATTACAGAAATATTTATCTTCAGATGGTTTTTTGTTTTTGTTTTTATTTGCTTTCCCCAAAGATCCTTCCTTTTTGTATGTCACAAATGTACTTTTGATTTTCTACTTTGTTTCTTCTGTCTATTCTAATTTAATGATATTTTCTTTTTCTTTTTAATTTTTAAAAACCAATTTAAAAAATATTTAATCACTGCAAAGCACATTCTCTAAAATAATCTTTTATAAAATCTCTATATTTAGAACTATTACTTACAAGATCATTACAGTAAAATCAGTCTACATTTTTCTCCATAATGTTGAGTTTGATTAATAATTTTCTTTCTTTTTAAGTGCAAAACCGATTCTCAAAGGGGCTTTTCTTAATGTTTCAACATCTGCTGTAGCTGACTCTGGAATGGCATTTCAAAGTCATTTGGTTTCAAATTTGTTAAATTGTGTTGCCTTCCCCCAACAACATGTACAATTTAGTTTTTTTATTTATTTCAAAAAACAAACTTTATAAAAGTAAAATTGTTACAATTTATCTTAAGAAGAGCCATCTCTACTAACCAATTCTCTTGATACAGAGTAGCCCTCAAGAATAGAACAGCTGGGGGTAGTGGTACAGAGGTTGTAATCAGGAGGCTTCCAAAGTTTTACTCAAAAATGTACAGCTCAGCTGGGTGGCCATGCAGCATGCCTGTAATCCCAGCGATTTGGGAGGTTGAGGCAGAAGGAACATAGGTTTGCGGTCAGAGGCAGCCTGCCCAACTTAGTGAGACTTAGTGTCTCAAAGTAAAAAAATAAAAATATAGGATAGGGGTGCAGCACAAAGATAGAGTACTTGCCTAACATGTACAAAGCCTAGGGTTTAACTCCCTAGTATTAGAAGAAAAAAATAATAAGGTTTCTTTCTAATCCTATCTTCACAATTATAAAAGTTACAAACATTTATATTTTGCCAGTTACTCTTCTGCTCACTTTTTGAGTCATAGGAAACAAAACAACCCTGTGATAAATACTATTGACATCATCATTCCTATTACACAGATGTCAATAGTGAAGCATAAAAAGGAGAAGTTGCCAAAGATCCCACAACTAAGTGGCACAGAAAAATTTCAATTTCTGCCACGAGGTTTCTAGTCAAATGTTTTCAACCATTAAGACAGGCAACATACCCAGAACCAACAGTATTTTGTTGGAGAATAAAGATTCTACATTAAACCATTTTAATCTTTCACAGTGTACATGCCAATGCTTTGCACATAGTAATTGTGAAAAAAATAATGTTACTCATGCAATAATAATTTTATTAAAGTGAAGATATTTGGAGAAGTGCATCCAAAAATGTACTTTTTTGTTATTCTGACCAAATTATTGCAAAATGGCATTCTTTCTATGATCAAATTTATTTCAGTTAAATTATCTATGAAAAAATATTACATACCTGGTAAATACATGGTTAAGTATTTACCAGAAAGAAAGCACTTATACTATATTGATTTCACAGTAAATGACTTTTCACAAAATTCTTTGACTTTTTAAATTATTTCTGGTCATGTAATGCATTTTATTCTGGATTTATAAAGAATATGAATGTGTTTGGACTGTTGTGAACAAAAAGCCCAAATGTGTTAAGTTTCTAATCATTAATGTTACACTATGTAAATTAATGACAAGGAAAAGAGAAAAACAAAACCTATTCACAGAATTAACCAAAATATCTACACCTAATGAGAATGAATGTAACACAATATGCCATATAAACAGAGGTGGTGACTCACACAGGTAATCCCAGGGACTCACAAAGCAAAGGCAAGAATATCACAGATTGGAGGCCAGAGGCAGACTGTGTAACATAGTGAGACCCTGTCTCAAGATAAAAAAAAAAATTAAAAATGGGCTGGGGATGCAGATCAGTGGTACAGTGCTTGCAAAGTATGTACAATGCCCTGGATTCAGCCCCCTAGGACCACACACACACACACACACACACACACACACACACACACACAATATCTATTTATCTATCTATCTATCTATCTATCTATCTATCTATCTATCTACCTATCATTATATATATTAGATAGATTATATATCTAATATAATCTATATAAAGATAGATTATATATAATCTATCTAATATATATATAATGATGATGATGATAGATAGATAGATAGGTAGATAGATAGATAGATAGATATTGTGTGTGTGTGTGTGTGTGTGTGTGTGTGTGTGTGTGTGTGTGTGGTCCTAGGGGGCTGAATCTATAGATTCAGGTAGATCTCAATCTATAGATCTATAGACAGATATAGATAGATAGATGGATAGATAGATAGATAGATAGATATACACACACATTTGTATTTGTATGTTGTTGTTAGGTGCAGTAGAGTCAAAAGTCCAAATCATAGTGACCCTATATATATGTACACACACATGTGTATATGTATATATACATATATGTATATGTATACACACACATATATATACACACACATATATACACACATATATGCCATATAATATATGGTAAGTATATTTATAGAATATATATTTAGTAACTATATAACATTTAACTTGTGTAAGCATAATACATCTAATAACTACTAAAATATCACTTAATTTTAGTAAGGATAAAATTTTGAATAAATGAGACTAAACAAAATAAATGTCATTTACCTTCATACCAATGTGTGATGTATGTGACAGTTTATTTTTGTTTTTTAACTTTTTTCAGTACTGGGGGTTGACAAACCCATGACCATATGCGTGCTTTTCAAACTCCCTACCACTGAGCTGCACCTCCAGTCTTTTTTTTTTTTTAACTTTATATTTTGAGACAGAGTCTCCTTAAGTTAGGTGACTGCCTCCACCTCCTGAGTCACTGGGATTACCCAAGTACTCCACCATGCTCAGCTGTTTTTTTATTATTATTATTTTTATATTGGCAGTGTAATTCCAAGACATTTCTGGAGATATCAGGAGACCATAATAGCAAAAAAACTTCTGAAAAGAGAAAAAGTAATACAAAATTGAAAATAAAAATTATTATAAAGATATAATAATTATACTATTGCAAGAATAGAGTGTACAAAAGGAAGAGACTGTAACATCAAGAACAGATTCCAGTGTGTCTAGAATGTATACATGAGTAAAAAAAATAAAAGGCACTACACATCAGTAGCTTATTTTCAAACCATCATTTCTGTAATTTACATGACAATCTTTTTAATTTAAAGATTTCACATTTTGATGATATTATTTTCTTTTTATCATTTTTCTAGAATTTAGTTGCATTTTCTTTACTTCTATCATATGATTATTTTTTGTAAAAGCTCTATTTATACTGGAAACAGACTATATTATCCTTTAGGTATAAGCATCAAAATATAACAATTAAATGAACACTTTCAGTTGCTTTCATTCTTTTCTTTCTATTATCATATCTCGAATATAATATAGTTCATTATAATATAATTTGACCATCAATTAGAGCTAAGAGAATTTTTTAGTCACATATGCATATTTATGTATGTTAGAATCATGTTATTCCGTGCAAAATGTTTCACAGTATTTGTGTTTTTAGTCTAAATTATATGCTGTAACAATTAAATCTCTTCACCCCTTGCAGGTTGACTTTGTTTGTTTGTTTGCTTCTACTTCACTAGGTTAATGTCACCTTGCGTGGTATGTGGTCACTAACATTTTGGAGAGGATAACTCTCCAAAGTTGGTTGTGAGCAGCACATCCCTGTCATCTCAGCATTCAGGAGGCAAGAGCACATGACATTAGGTTAATTTTGTACAAAAGTAGACAATATGCTCTGTATATCCATATTCATATTCAGCCACTCTCTGTTTTTCATACAGTAGAACTGTTGGGTAGGGGACAGGATAGCTTCTCATGTTTTGTCAGATGAAAATTTAAATATTTTGTCTGACATTTCTGATGATCATTTTACTTTAGTTCTGTATTTGTACACTTGCTAGAGACTTTCTTTTATTGGAAATTTTTAATGTACACCTTAATGTGATTCATTCTGACATGCTTTTCATTGTGACATTTCCATATATGCATTTTGTGGTACATTTTTCATATAGGTTCCCCCTTACCCTCTTGTATGCTTCCACCCCCTATTCGACCCCTGCATCAAAGACTTCTCTACCATTTACTTGTCATTTTATGGTAATATTTTTCTATATATACTTGGGTTCCAGTTCTGTTTAAGATAGAAACTTTTCCTGCAGTGAAATTTCTTTTTACTGTGTCAGAAGTATTACGTGCATTTTCTAGACCATCTATAATAATACCATTCTCAGCTCTTTTTTTCTTTTATTATGATCCAACCTTTGTATAGGATTTTTTTCCATCTATAATTTTGATTCAGCTCCCACATAAGAGTAAGAACATGTGGCATTTCTCTTTCTTAGCTTGGGTTCTTTCACTTAAAATAATTTTTTCCAATTCCATCCATTTTGCTGTGAATGGCCTTATTTATTTATTTTTTTGATTGCTGAGTAGTATTGCATTGTGTATATGTACCATAGTTTTTTATCCATTCTTCTGTTGAAGGGAACTTTGTTTGATTCCATATCATTGCTGTTGTGAAAAGTGCTTCAATGAACATGGAGATACAGGTGTCTCTGTGGTATGATGACACATCTCCCTTTGGGTAACTTCCCAATAGTGTTATAGCTGGGTCATACGGTAGATCTATTTTCAGTTTTTTAAGATACCTCCATATTGATTTCCACAGTGGTTGGACCAATTTACAGCTCCACCAATAGTGTAAGACTGTTCTCTTTTCCCCACAAACTCACCAGTATTTTTTGTTATTTGTTTTATTGATCTTGGCCATTCTTACTGGTGTAAGGTGAAATCTGAGTTGTTTTAATTTTAATTGCCCTAATGGCTAGGGATATTGAGCATTTTTTCATGTGCATCATGGCTCTACGGACCTCTTCATTTGAGAACTATCTACTCAGTTCCTTTGCCCATTTGTGTATTATTGGGTAATTTGTTTTTTGAGGAGTTTTTTTCTTGAGTTTTTTATAAATTCTAGTAATTAGACCTTTGTCTGATATATAGGATGTGAAGTTTTTTCCTGTTCAGTGAGGGTTTCTTTGAATCTGTTAATTGTTTCTTTTGCTGTACAGAAAAGTTTTAATTTCATGTATTCCCATTTATCTATTCTTGTTACAATTTCTTAAGCAATTGGAGTCCTGTTAAGAAAATACTCTCCTATGCCCATATGATGGAGTGTATTGCCTATCTTGTCTTCTATATGTTTTAAAGTTTCTTGTTTTATGGTGAGGTCTTTTATCCATTTTGAGTTAACTCTCGTGAATATTGAGAGATGTGTGTCAGTTTTCATTTTTCTGCATGTGGATGACCATGTTTCCCAGCACCATTTGTTGAAGAGGTTGTCCTTTTTCCTGTTTACTTGCTTGGCTCCTTTGTTGAAAATAAGGTGACTATAGGTGTGTTGAGGTATTTCTGGGTCTTCTATTCTGTTCCAGATGTCTTCGGGCCTATTTTTGTGCCAGTACCAAGCTGTTTTTGCTACCACTGCCCTATAGTATAGCTTGAAGTCAGGGATTGTGATTCCACCTGCATTAGTTTTGCAGCTTAAAAGTGTTTTGGCTATACATGGTCTTTTCTGGTTCCATGTGAATTTTTGGGTCATTTTTTCTATTTCTGTAAAATCTGTCAGTAGAATTTTAATGGGTATTGCATTAAATCTATAGATTGCTTTTGGTAGGATAGCCATTTTTACTATATTAATTCTTCCTATACAGAATCAGGGAAGGTCTTTCTATTTTTCAGTGTCCTCTGCTATTTCTTTCTTTGATGTTTTGAAATTTTCATGGTAGAGATCTGAAGGGTTGTTGGTTATGTAGGGAAAAATTGGGAGGAAATTGGCAAAAACTCCCAAACTGGGAAAATGGCGTTTGAATATCTGATTTGTAAGTTAGAAATCTAGGGAAAATGAAAGTAACTTGGTTGCACGTTTGTACAAAACCTTCCCTGATTGGACAATTGGACTGAAAGCTGATTGGCTCAGGCCATTCCATGGGCAAGTTACATAAAGAGCTGTGCTGCGGCAGCTCAACCCTTTTGGCACCACCTTTTAGGCCCCTTTTGGCGACCCTTTGCCTTCTCACCCGTTCCTGCCCGACCACCAATGAGAAAACGCCTCTCCTGCTGCTCTCCCCCAGACCTTTGATGAGGAAAAAACGCTTTCCTGTCGCAATCATCAACAAGGAAAAGAATCTGCTCTCCGTCTGACCACCGACGAAGCAACAGCTGTCTCCTCCTGACCACTGAGATGACCAACACAGGTGTTTGCCCCTGGAAGACAAAAGCGCCTGAGGCTTTTCCTTTCTCCCATCTCCCTGGGTTCCCGAGAGCCGCAGGAGTTTGTGCCCCTCACCTGAGGGTCCTGAGTGAATTGTGTTTAGTATCTGTGTGCACGGTGGCACAGCCCGTCCGAACCTCCAGGCCAGACCAGGAGGCATGTGCCCCACATAGAGTTGGTGCCCAAACGTGGGGCCCAACATAGTTGATGCCTGAACAGGGACCCAACAGGTTAGATTGATTCCAAGGCATTTAATTTTCTGGTGGACTATGGTGAATGGTATTTTTCTTGAAATTTCCTTCTCTTCCTGTTTGCAGTTGGTGTAAAGAAAAGCTATGGTTTTTTTGTTTTGATTCTATAACCTGTGACTTTGCTGAAGGAGTTAATTAGTTCTAGAAGTTTTCTGGTTGAGGTTTTGGGATTCTTTCAGGTATAGGATCATATCCTCTGCAAATAAAGACAATTTGACCTCTTTGTTGCCAATCTGTATCCCTTTGATTTCTTTCTCTTTACTGATTGCCCTGGAGAGGACTTCAATTACTATGTTAAATAGAATAGGAGAGAGAGAGGATATCCTTGTCTTGTTCCAAATCTAAGAGGAAATAGTTTCAGTTTTTCTCCATTTAATATAATGTTGGCTGTAGGTTTGTCATGAATGGCTTTTATGATATTAAGGTATTTGCCTATCATACCTATCTTCTCCAGTGTTTTTGTCATGAAAAGGTGTTGTACTTCGTTGAAGGCCTTTTCAGCATCAGTTGAGATGATCATGCGGTTTTTGTTTGCCAGTTTCTTGATATGCTGGATTACATTAACTGATTTCCATATGTTGAACCAGCCTTGCACCTGTGGTATTAATCCCACTTGGTCATGGTGAATAGTCTTTTTCATATGTTGCTGGATTCTGTTTGCCAGAATTTTATTAAATATTTTTGCATCTCGATTCATAAGGGAGATGGGTCTATAATTCTCATTCTTAGATGAATCTTTCCCTGGTTTAGGTATCAGGGTGATGGTAGCTTTGTAGAATGAATTTGGGAGTGTCCCCTCCTTTTCTGTTTTTTGGAATAATTTGAGGAAGACAGGTATTATATCTTCTTTAAAAGTTTGGTAAAATTCTGCTATGAATCCATCAGGACCTGGGTTCTTTTTTGTTGGAAAACTTTTTATTACCTTTTCTATTTCTGTATATATAATGGGTTTGTTTAGGTCAGTTAGGTCTTCTAGGGTTAGCTTTGGTACATCATACATGATAATAAATTTGTCCATTTCTTCTGCATGTTCATATTTTTGGGAATACAGTCTCTCGTAGCAATCCCTGATGATTTTCTGTAATTCATTAAAGTCATGGTTATGGACACATTGTCTTTGGTAATCCGTACTATGTTAATTTTTTCCTTTTTCTTTTTAATGAGGATGTTAAGGAGTGTCTATTTTATTAATCTTTTCAAAGAACCACCTCTTAGTCTTATTAATTTTTTGAATTATGTCTTTGGATTCTATTTGAGATATTTCTCCCTTTATTTTTGTAATTTCTTTGTGGATTCTCCATTTAGGATTTATTTGTTGTTGGATTTCTAGTTTCTTACAATGCATCATTAGGTCATGTATTTGGCTCTTCTTTATTGATGAAGGCACTTAATGCTATAAACTTCCCTCTTAAAACTGCCTTTGCTGTATCCCATATATTTTGGTAGGATGTGTTTTCATCATCATTTGACTGCAGGAATTTTTTAAATTCCATTTTGATTTCATCAACAACCCATTGGTTGTTCAGCAGTGTATTATTCAGTTTCCATGAATTTGTAAAGTTTCTGGTATTATTCTTGTTCTTGAGCTCCAATTTTTCCCATTATGATCTGATAAGGAACAGGGAATAATTTCCATTCATTTGTATTTGTTGAGGGGGTTCTTATGGACTAGCATATGATCTATCTTAGAAAATGTTCCATGTCAAGCTGAGAAGAATCTGTATTCCTCATCATGTGGATGAAATATTCTGTGTATATCTGTGAGATTCAACTGGTTTAGGGTGTAGATTAGATTTGATGTTTCTCTGTTGATTTTTCACTTTGATGACCTGTCTCTTGATAAAAGTGGGGTATTGAAGTCTCCCATTATTATAGGTTCTTTTCCAATAAAGTTCTTTATATTCCATAAAGTTTGTCTTATAAAGCTAGGTGCCCCTGTGATTTGGGTATAAATATTTAGGAGTGTTATTGGTTCCTGGTCGATTGTTCCTTTTATTAAAGGGAACTTTTCACCCCTTTTCCACCCAGACCATCAGCTAAGCAAGATCTTCTCGCCCATTCCTGTCCTGACCACCAATGAGGAAACAGCTCTCCCACTCCTGTCCCCTGGACCCTTGGTGAGGAAAGAATGCCCCCCCACACAACCATCAACAAGTAAAGAACCCACTCTCTGTCTGATCACCAATGAAGCAACAGCTGTCGCCTCGTGACCAGTGAGATCACCAACAAGGGTTTTTGCCCCTGGAAGGCAAAAGCACCTGAGGCTTTTCCTTTCTCCCATCTCCTCGGTGGTCCGAGGGCCACAGGAGCCCGCCCCCCTCACCAGGAAGTAAATGACTGATATGGTGGGTTTAGACTATTATCAGGCACCCAGGCTCACATCATCTGTTTTTTAACCTGTGATTTTCATGCAAAAGGTCATCACTTCATAGCTAGATTTGTTATTTTTTTATTCAACCAGTATTTGTTGGGCATTTACACTGTGGTAAGAACTTTCCGAGGCTCTAGTTGCATTTTTATAGAGTGGCCACAGAATGTCTCACTAAGAAGATGATTAAAAAAAAATCTGAGGGAGGTTAAGAACACCGTTGATTTATCTGAGGTGAGCATTCCAAGCAAAAGAAGGAAATGTTTATATCCCTCATGGTAGGAATAGGCCTGGTGTATTGGAGTGAAAACAAAGAGGTCAGTGTGGCTAGAGCTAAATGAGTGCAAGGACAGGCAGAAAGACATGGAAGAGATGGGAGTGGGGGACTTGTTAAATATGCCTTATACTTGATTGATATGAAGACTTGCAATTTATTTGGCATCTGAGGGTAGGATGTGAGGGGAAGTTGTGCAGAGAAGCTCCATCATCTGATTTATGATTTAGTTTCATCAGGATTATTTTATCAGTGCCAGAGAGCAAACCTACTAATGGAGGAGGGGAAAGCAGGGAGACTAGTCATCAGGTTTGTATGATTATTGTGGTGAAAGATGATGGTAACTTGTCCTATCATATTATCCACAAAGGTGATAAGAGAGGTATACTGATTACAGATTTAATTTAAAGATAGTTTCAACACCATTTATGAATATGAGTGTGGTATGAGAACAAAAGAGAAGATTTAGGATGGCTTCAAAGTTTTTACCCTGATAAATTGGAAGAATGGAACTATCATTTAATGGGATAGAGAAAGAGCTGGGCATGGTGGCACACATCTGTAATCCCAGCACTTAGGAGGCTGAGGCTGGAGGATTGACAAGAGTTTGAAGCCAACATGGTTTATATAGTGAGTTCTAGGCCAGCATGGGCTATACAGTGAGACCCTGTTTCAGACCAAACCAAACAAAAACAAAAACAGAAACAAAATGTAAGCAAATAACAAAATGACCAAAAACCACCCCCTCCCTGAAAAATGGATAGGGAAGACTGCAAGAGGAGTTTGAGTTGAAGCAAAGAGTTTGAACATGTCAATTTTAAAATCCCTATTAGAGATGAAGCCATGAGCTCAGTTGGTATAGCACCAGCAGAAATCTGAAGCAGGTCTGTCTGTGCACAGCAATGGCACTTGAAACTGCTCTGGGACTAATTGTGCCACTAGGCTCTGCCGAAAAGGAGCACTCTGTGCATGTGGGGTTCAGTCACCTCCACAGTCCCCAGCCTACTCCACAGAGCAGTGGGATGATTTAGAATCACCTCTGGTGTATATGGGATCTGGGTGTATGTATGCCCATATGTCTGTGGAGATGGCGTCTGAACAACTGTCCAGCCACAACAGGAGGGAGGGAAATGCGCCTCGGCTCTGGTTGTGCACCTCTGACACCGGTTTCCCAGTTCCCTCTGCAATCACTCCCCATACCTACCTGTATCCACTCTCGTGGATCTGGTCCCTATTTTCTTGCATGAGGGTCCTACAACAGCCCAGCTTCTCCAGCTGTGCAGCATGCACCACTAGGGATGGTGATTCTGTGTGCCACCTCAAACTGACTCACCTGAAACTTGTAGATTGTGTCCCGTAGGTGGGTGACAGTGTGATGTCAAGGCTGCACTCTGTGTTGGGTCCAGCCCCTGTGGATGTGTGCACAAAGTCCCCTCTGAGTCTCCGGGATTCTATCTGCCTTCTGAGTGATGGCAAAATGGCGGAATGGTGACCCAGCTACTGTCCTCTGTGTAGATCCTCCAAAGCCAAATCCTCAATTTCAGTGTTCATTCAGCTTCTTCCTCTATCTCCCAATCTAAACTATCACTGTTTCTATCTATTTAATATGCGTTCCAAACCCTGAATCAAGTCTTCCCTCTACTCTGGGACAGAAGTCATGTGCTATCTGTCTACCATCTTGCTCTGATCACTTTTGCTAGAGACTTAAAGTGTGTTTTTGTTGTAGGACAAAATTTTTTGGAATGTTAAGTGACAATTTTTTCTCCAGTTGAGTTGATTCTATACCTAGAGTAGAATACTTTGACTGCTCATAGAGTTCACTTCACTCTACCCCACTGAGGGAATTAATTAATGCATTATTATAATGTATATATTTGATCTTATATTTATGAACTTTCCCATGATTTCTGCTTTAAATGCTTCCCTATTTCCTCTGTTTACAGTAAATATAATGATTTAGTGAGAAACTTGCCCGCAGCCATTCCACTGTGGTGTCATATCCTGTGAGATCTCATATGTACTTAGATAGGAGATTGCCTGGGAACACCAGGGGCTGTAGGCTTGAGAGAAGGATCCCGCAACCCACTCAAAAAAAAATGGCTGCTTAAAACCTTGTGAATAGCAGAGAATCACTAACAATAATGTTTTATCTGTTGTACATAGGGCTGCTATGAGTTGGATACTGACTGGAGGGCACCTAACAACAAGAAGTGAGAAACTGATAAGGAAACATTATAATCAGGATTTGATAATCAGATAGTATTTTGTAATAAAAATAGCTAAGATTATTTTTCATCCAATTACCAATATAAAAAATTAAGTTGACTGTTTTTGCTCTTATGACTTGGAAAAAATATAATTTATTAATTTTTATCTATCCTTTTTCATCTTTACAAAATAATAAAAAATATAGCATAGAGATATATAATGTATATGGTTATAAGTTTAAATTTACACATTTGCCTCAACTTTTTCACATTTGTGCTCTTATTTTACCCATGAAATATGATTTAATAGAGTTACCTATAGAGTTAACTTGTTGAGTCACTTGTAGAGTCACTTGTTGTCTCACTTTGACTTTCCCAGTCTTGCCAGGGACATAATCTATGAGTAATAACATTCAGGCTAGACAGATTATGTCTGCACTAATTACTAGTCATATAGATTTCACTCCCAAATCAAATTCCTTTATGTATAAAATGAGGTTAAATAACTGTCTCCTAGAGTTGTTTTGAGATTATATTATGTAATGTACATAAAACATCAGTCATATGCTTGCTTGGCACATAATAAATAGCATTTAATAATTGGCAGCTATTACAATTACCATTTATATTCATGCTTCTTGGATTGGAGTAAATACTTAGGTAATTACACAGTGATTTTGCAGTAGCTTCTGAAACAAAGAATGTCCAAAAATTTTTCCAATCATTGTCTTTACCAATGAATGGTAAATTCTTTATACAATTATTAGTTTTCTTTTGTTACTATAACACATAACTACACCTGTAAGGATATCAGAAATTTGTGATCTTACATTTCTATAGGTTAGAACCTTGGAACAAGTCTTAGTAAGCAAAAATCAAAATGTTGCCTGGACTGTGTTCCTTTATGGCAATGGTAGGGGAGAATGTTTCCTTACCTTTTTCTGTTTCTAGAGTTGTCTACAGTCTTTGGCTTTCAGGCCCTCTTTCATCTTCAAAGACAATAATGTCATATCTTTTTCTCATCAGAGCCTGGAAACTTGTTCTCTTTTCAGGAAGTCGTGTGACATGATTGGGCCTATGGGGATAACCCAGGATAATATCCATATTTTAGTCATCATACCTCAGGACTGGGATTTAGCTCAGCTGGTAGAGACCTGCTCTGCAGTCTCTGAGGTCCTGAGTTCAATTCTGAGCACTGCAAAAGTGGGAGAAAGACATGATAATCCACTCTCCAAGCAATCCTGAAATAATCAGCCATTAGAAACCCTATGAGGGTCACTACAAGTCAGATACAACTCAATGGCACCTAACAACAACAACAACAGTTTGTTTTTCAAAGCTTGTTTTTCATATAAAGTAACATGTTCCTAAGTTCCAAAGATGGGAACAGAGAAATCTTTGGAAAGCCATTTTTCTACCTACCACAAATTGTGTTATTTACTTATAATACTTTTCATGTTCTATAACAATATCTTCATATCATGTCTATGCTTATAGAGGACATGACTGAATCTCTTCAGATTTTTGTCATTTGCAGTTAAACTGTGGTTGTTGGTGAAGATGGTGATGATTATTTTTTCTTGTTAGGTTTGAGTAGAAATGATTGACTCTGCTTCACATGGTAGAACATTAGTTTTGACTATTGCTTATGCTTTATTTGTATTCTTTCCTTTAAAATTCTTAATACTAAAAGTATTGAAAGAGATCAATATAAATGTTGATGTCTAAAACACATATGTTTTGTTATATGCTTGAATAAATATTTTCTTGGAGACAAAAAAATAAAAAAGAATTCTTAATACATAAGTTCTTTGCATCTGTGAAACTGTCTGATCTTTCTTATAAATACTTTCATTTTTTCATTCCTTTTCTATAAGTATTAACATTTGCTTTCTCCACCATTAATATTCTTCAGAAAACAGATTTAATGAAGAGCTTGCACTAGAAACGTACTCAGAGATGTTTGCATATGGAATTCCAAAAATAAAACTGGACATATTCTGAAGGAAAGTGGTCAGGCTTTGTGTGAGTGTACCTGTTTTGGTCCTTAAATACTGTACTCCATGGAGATGATTGGCCAGTGACACAATGGGGCCACCTACATTGAGATGCTTGTGTTGGGGAGCCCCTATCACCCAGGTATGAATAAGAAGGTAGGCTTTCCAGGAAATGGGATAATAAATGATACATTGAGCCAAAAGAATATAAACATAACTGAAAGCTTGAGATAACTGATCGGTTCTTTCTTTCAGTGGGTTTGGAGTTTCCCTAAAACTGCCTATTACTCACAAGTTTTTAAAGTGTGTAATTAATCTCCTTAGGTCAATGAAAAAAATAGAAAAGCACTCTGCTTGATCAGTGTTGTTGTTAGGTGCCGTAAAGTCAGGTCTGACTCATGGCGACCTTATGTACAAAACAAAACACTCTCCAGCACTGCCATGCACACAATATTTTTTATATTTAATCCCTTTGTTGCAAGCATTATGTCAATCCATCTGGTTGAGGTTGTTTCCTTTTTTCATTGATCTGCCACTTTCCCAAACATGATGTCCTTCTCCAGGGCCTGGTTCTTCCTGACAACATGTCCAAAATACATAAGATGCAGTCTAGCCCTCCTTGCCTCCAAGGAGCACTCAGGTTGAACCTCTGGGATGGATTTGTTGGTTCTTTTGGCAGTGCACAGTATATGCAATATTTTTCTACAACATCATAACTCAAAACCACCAATTCTTCTTCTGTCTCCCGTATTCAACATCTAGTTTTCACAAGTGTTACTTGATCAGTGGAGACTAGAATAAATAGGGATGCAGGACAAAGATCAAATTTATCCTCTCTATCAGTTGACTATGTAACTTTCAAACAGTGGAAATTTTTCTATTTAAGCTCAATATTCATGCACAATTAGTATGCACCATAGCATTATATATGCAACCATTATACCTGGTGTTATACCTTCTCTATAAGTTTTGCCCGGAGGCATATATAGGAAGTAAGCTGTTATGAGTTACTCATTGTCTTCAAAAAGTACTCAATTCTATGTAATGATAAGTATGAAGAGTCTAAGAAATGACTGAAATCCCAGTAGTTTATTAAAGCATGAAGTCTCAACCAACCAGACTCATTTCTAAGGTAGCATTTCTCTAAGAATGACAAAATTAGTCCATCCACTACTGTAGCAATCAAAACTCCATGTGCAATGTATTAGTTTACAAGCCTTTCCCTTTAATAATTTATTCAAAATGCTTTTTTCTTATGCTTGGTGGGTAGGCTATTAAGTATTTCAATTTGAGCAACTTGCCATCCTAAATGCCCCTCAAGGATAATAAATTAGAAGTGAGAGATTGAAGAAGATTGATATATTTAGAATATTTTGAAGTCTAATAGTAAAAAGTGACAATAGGTCCTAGATAGCTTATCTTCTATAAGCAATTATTTTGGTCAATAATAAAGACTAATAGCTAAAAAGGGAATTATTATCCAGGCGTAAATCTCACTTGCTACAAGACTATGTTGTTGACTTGATAAATTGCAGCAATGAAAAAATAAAATTGGTTACTATCATGTTAGCCTTAGGGACTTCTAAAAGTTATCATTTGACTTCTGATTTCAAAGTTCAGTGATTCATATAACTTTTGAAGCCAGAAGTTTAAACTGCAGAAGAAAAAATAGTAAAATGTTCAGCAGGGTTATGTTTTCAATGGTTTGTGGGTTTTTGCCCATGAATTAGATCAGTATATTTGCTATCTACAATACAACAAATCAATATCTGAAACAGAAATGCACTGCTTTGCAATAGGGTAGCTGGCTTTGTATCAGAATCTACCTTACTGTCAGATTTAGTAATCAATACATAGTATGATGTGGGCAGAATAAAGTCTTCTGCAGAAAGGTAGTTTTTGTTTTAAACTGGTGTTGAAGTGAAATTCTACTACTAAAGACTAATTATTTTTTGGTAGGAGAGTACTCACTCTAATTTTACTGCTCCTAAAGAAAATATCCTTCACTTAAGGTCATTGACACTTTGGTGTTACACAATTTTCTATTGTCTTTCATATTTTTGTTAGAGTACCCAGCATCACCAGAATCCTGAGCATGGACTAAAAAACAAGAAAGTTAAAAGATCCTGAGAGGTAAATACCATGGAAGTAGGATGGGCTAATTACAAGTAAATCTTTTTTTATGTTCATATATAAATATAAATTGAAATTACTAGAATAGAACAAAATTACTAGAATAGAACATTTTTATCATGTTTTGCCAGAGACTTATTGACATATTGTTACATGTTGTTGTCCCACTCATAGAGACCCCCATAGAGTTTTCAGTGGCTAATTATTTTGGGATTGTTTCAGTAGTGGGCTGCCAGGTCCTTCTCCCATTTTTTGCAGTGCTGGGAATTGAACTCAGAGCCTCAGAGAGTACAGAGTGGCACTCTACCAACTGAGCTAAAGCCCAGACCCATTACACTACATACATCATATAGTTTTTATAATATTTACCATAGCAAAAACAAGCTTAATGATTTAATAAAGAAATAATTCAAATTTGATATTATTTTTTATAAGCAATAACGGTTCTGAATAATTTTACAAGCATTTATAATTATGTCTATACATAGTAATTAAAATAGTTCACCTCATAGTATTATTTATAACAATATGTAATAATATTCACCAGCAACCAATTGATGTTGAGAGGCAATTTAATGAATTACTGTATCATTTCAAATCTAATTTTCCTCTTTCAACAGTTTTGTTGTTTTTGTTATGAGGTGCTGTCAAGTCAGGCCCAACTCATAGCAACCCTATGTACAACAGAAGGAAACACTCTCAGACACTGTTCCACTCCCAACACTATTGGCAGTGCTTCTCTGCTATTCATAGGGTTTTCAGTAACTTGAGAATGTCTTGAGAGTGGCTTGCTAGTTCCTTCTCCCTAGCCTGCAGTACCTAGTTTTCTCAGGCAGCCTCCCATCCAAGGACTCATAAGACTGACCTTCCTTAGCTTCGAAGATCAGGTGGGATCAGATGCTAGGGTGCTATGGCTGCAGACTTCAAGTTTTAGATGTCTAGAAAATCAGATGCAGACTAGAATCATATATGGATTGGATTCCTGCTTGAGAGCTGGCTGGCAAATTGAACCCACACATGGTACTAATGTGCATGTGATTTTGTAGTCCTCTAAAATTTTGGAAAGGGTGAGAATTAGGTATGGGAATATATGGTCGGTTTTGTTTTAACTTTTTTTATTAGTAATGTTTAATGTACAATTTAATGAGCCTTATCACATTTCTATACAAGCATTTCATTGTATATTGCTCATGTTCACTTCCCCTTACCCTGCTCAGGCCCATATTCCCTCCCTCCCCAATCTATATCATCATAGGTCTCTCATCACTGCCAGTAATATTTGTCACCCTTAATGTCTTCTTCCCAGGAAGGGTCAAACTCTTCTTGCAATTTCCCATATCCCTACTGATAGTAGGTTTAAATATTCCACAAAATCTTTACTGAAACCTCTCACTTTTACAAGGAAATTGAACACAGAACCTACCATGGTAATCCCAATGCCTAAATATACCTAGATATATTCTCAATAGCCCTGTGGGCCTATCTCATCTTGCATCTTGAAATATTAAATGTTTACAGTCCAGAATTTAATCAGATTTTCACCTTTCACTTTTTGTAGGTATGCCAGTGCTTATAGTAAATAAACAGACCAATCTGTCTTGTTAAGAACAAGTTCAGAATGATTCCCTCTATCTTACATATCTCTGTGCAGCAAAGTTGAAGTGAAAATTTAAAGGTAGTTACATAGTGCTAATACAAACACAACAATGTGCTTATGGAAGAAGCAAATGTTACAGAGACATGGATTAGGGAAAAAGACAAATAGTCTGGAAATATGCATACTTTCTTCTATTCTTGATAGAATAATCATGAATTTCAAAAACAAAATTTTACTTCTTTGAAGTGACTATAATTTTAATGCTACTAGAGTTATAGTTCTATGGAAATTTAAGAACCAATGAAACTTAGTTCTTGTTGAGTAACTATGACAAACAGATCCTTGGTGGCTTTACCTCCAGGTTGGTCTCATTTTTTTTTAAAGCTGAGTAAAACACATAGCAAATATTAAAAGAAAAAATTTTCCTTAAATTTTCTTTATTAAACTTTTGATGCTATTGGCTTTCTTCTTTCTCTATCTATCACCTGACATTATATTTCAGGCTTTTTTATGAGAGAAAACAAGTATTTTGTAAGAATGAAGCATCAGGACGATTCCTAAAATGCTTTAGAGTGTTTCTTTTTGCTTCAATCCTAGATTAAATCTATAGGTTGAAGTAAAAAGAAGAGTGAATTCATTCATTCTTGGTTCAGGTATCCAACTGTGTCTGCTACATTCCAATGGTAAGTACCTATTTGACCTTACTAAGACTTTAAAAATTATTGAAGACAAAGAAAATCTTTGGTTGCTCATTTAGCCAAAAATGATGGACTAACCATACAACCATACTTTGTGTTATAAGATAGTTCCTTCTCTCCTTATCACTGATCTTTAGTGTTAACTAGTAGTCTGTTTTTGCATCTATCTGTTGCCACAAAATAAAGCCTATATGGAATAAGCCTATGTTTATACGGAATCCTTGCTATTTTCTTACCACATCCCTTTCATACTACCTGCATGTATTTCCCCATAGCTTTACATAGAGAAACAAGTACCATCCACATGGCCTCAATTATCATGATTTAACAATATCATGCTACTATTGATTATGTATGTCAAGGCAGCAGCTCTAGTGTTAGCCTCAGTACTACCATTGGGCAGCTACACTTGCTATACCAGGATCACACTCTATACTTAGATCAGTTTACATTAATATTTTTTCATTTTGGTAACCTAGTTTTTTTCTGCCCTCAACTTACCCCATCCCCTAGCCCCACTGAATTCATTCTTAATAGTATAATGATGATGAAGATCCTAGTGTACCTAATGTATACAGTATGATATGCTAGACTCTATATTTCCAAATGGGGGTTGGGATTTAGCTCAGTTGGTGGGGGCTGCTCTGCAGTCTCTGAGGTTCTGAGTTCAATTCCCAGCACCACAATAAAATGGGAGAAGGACATGGCAACCCACTCCTAATGCAATCCTGAAACAATCAGCCATTGAAACCCCTATGAGGGTGGCTATGAGTTGGACATGACTTGACGACACCTAACAACAACAACAACATATTTCCAAATTAAACACTGAGGCACAGAAAGTAACTTTATGTAATGCATAATATAATTATTGGATAGAAAAAAGAAAAAATGGAAAGAAAAAGTAAAGGAAGAAAGGTAGGGGAGGTGAGTGGATGAGAGAATGGGAGACATCTATGTCACACGGTTGGATCTGAGGACACTTAATTATAAGACTGAGCAAGTACATTTTTAATAAAATATAATTAAAACTTCTTAAGCCATGCCTAAAAAATGGAATTTAGGACTCTGAGATTTGCTTAAAAACATGCTTTATGAAGGTTTATTCCCTTTCTGGAAGGAACTACAACTTGTTTCAACCTTTTCAGTAATAACAGATTTCAACCCAACATAGAGCTGACCACACTAAAATTTAACAAAGTGAAATAAGAAGGGGGAAAACTGAAGTGAAAGGCAAACAATGGAAAACACCTAGGAGGCCACTAATGAGAAAACTTGAGATCTAGAGGCAAAATTTCAGTTGTTCAAAGTTATTAAGAGTATGGCCATTAAAAAGGCATTTTACATTGATAAGACCCAATTCTTTACCTGTAACTTTGTTGTTATAATAAGAAAAAGACATATGTTAGTTATTTCATAAATATTTTTCAATGTTTAGTACGTGCTAGGTACCATGTTTATCCCCTGGAATACAATGGTGGGCCATTAAGGTTCTATTGCTCTCTGCTAAAGGAATTTACAGTAGAGTAAGAGAGAGATCTTTTAATTAAATAACCACAACAGCATTATAATATTATGATTGAGATATGTGCTATTAATAAAGGTACATGGTACTAGGAAATTTACACTAGGGGCAATCACTTGGGCAAATGTAGGGAAGTTATTGGATGAGGGGGGAGTTAAAAGAAGGATAAAAATGAGGTTTGTCTGGTTTGATATGATGTAAATTTTTACTAGAGAAAATATTAACTTAAAGACCATATTATGAGAAACACATATTTTTCCAAAGAATGGAAAACTTACAATTATGTTGTAAAAGTAAAGAACTGAAAAGATGAGAGCCAGATTATTAATGGCTATTTATTTCACTTGCATCATTGCTACAATAATTGAAGTTATATTGGTCTAAGTATTTGACAGATATACAGTTTTACACAAATGTTTGGTATTTCTGCAATATGTACTCCATCACATGGAATAAGATTGAAAAGTAAGAACACAGAAATTAAGATGAATTTGAGTAACCTATGAAACCATAGAATAGATGTTATTCCTTATATAGATCTGCAATTGGTCCAAAACCAAATTTCATAGTCATATTTGAAAAATAGTCTTTTCACCACTGAGGAATTACACAAATGATACCCAAATCTGACTTAGTATGAACCTGAGTTTAGAAACAGTAAACTCTGAATGTTTTGTGCAACAATCACAATGGATACATGGTTGCATCTCTTCTTGATTGACAAATCAATTTACAAATAATTAAGGAAATTCTGAGTTTTCAAATAGGAACAAGTAATGAGAGCATGTACAGGGTATTATCCTAATAAAGACTGACTGCACACACGGGAATGTTGCATTCTCTATCTTTGATCCATGAATACTGCCTTTAATAAAATTCCTTCCTTGTTTAAATAAACATTTCCAGGGTCAGTCCATATGATACAAGGAAACCCATCAATGTTTTCAGGCATGGGAGTAAATGGTTATTATTTCAAGGACTGAGAAGAGAAATTTGGTTATTCTAAATCAACATAATGAAAATTTTCTTGACTTATTTTTGGTTTGAAGGGAATGGTCCATTCCTCACTCCTAGGAAGAGGCAAAGCTTTTGGTGGAAATAGCCTTAAAATTATTTGATGAATAATATTATGAGTAAATGAGTAAAATATAATTTCATATTAACATCATAGGAGACTGGTTTGACTGATTCAAACATCTACTTATAGTAAGTTTGCCTGGAAAACAGGGTAAAATAATTCTATCAAATTCAAGTGTCAGAAACATCCACGAAAAGGAATTTACAGTGAGAAGTATGCCATTTTTTAGAGTTTTCGTATAAGAGCAAGAAACCCCTTGAGAAATTTAGTTTAGTAGCAAAGACTTTGAGAAAGATGTTCCTTGAAAAGAAAATACTGAATATCAACATTAAAGAACATTAAAGCATATAACTGATGAAGGAAAAAGAAAAAGCTCAAAAACAATGTGGCAATATTTTTTTAAAGGAAGGCTTACTGCTTGGATGCCCAGATCTTGATTCTATATAATATCTCCCTGCCTGGTTTTCAGCCAGACATCAAGAACAAATCATTCTGGCACTTTAGACCATTTTTACTTCCAATCTCCCCCATTCGCCCTCATGCCTGACAATTTGCAATAATGACCCAGTACCTGTACTTTGCATTAGGACCTGAGCATGTCAATAGGATCATCTAGTCAGAGTAGTCTATAGCCATGTGTCCTCTGTGCTCAAAAATTCCAGTGGTTGACCTTTGCCTATGGGATAAGTCCAAAGTCCTTAATACTGTCCAAAGCCTTTTTCAAATGAAATGCTACCTTCTTTCATGTGTGATAGAGGAGGCATTTAAAGTTAATTTGAAGAGAAGAGTATACCTAATAAAATAGGAGTTCATCAACAAGTAGTTGCATCAGTGACTTATGAGAAGTATGAGTTTGATAAATCCCAGTTGAATTTAATTTGGCACTCTTTCCTTTTGCTTCCTGACAAAATATTCTATGTTACATACATTTCAAGTTTCTTATCTTCCTTAGAGCCTTTGCTATGAAACAGTCATGTTCTGTACTGTGTTATTATTTCCCATCCCCACCCACACTACAGCCGTGGAGCCAACTGTGAATATTATATCCAAAGGAGACTCCCTGTGTACTTTTCTCAAAAGCACACTCACTGATTCCATAAAAGGAAGATGCAAACTCAGCTTAGTGTTTTACTGATTGAGAAGGATAGAGATGGTGGGCCATATGAGATAGTTCACTTAAAGGAGGAAGAAGGAAATATAAGAGGTACTTTAAGCTGGAGATGGTTTTTCTCTAGGATCTTTAAAATCAGATCAACACATCTATTACTGAGACAGACTAAATTATTTTTAAGAATCCAACTCTCTGATTCTGAATAAAATTAAATAGTTAACTCCTCTCCCTTTTCTGTAGATTCCAAAAGCCCCAGTGGATACCTGAAACCATGGATAGAATTCAGCTAGATACACCAGCACTATGTTTTTTTTCTAATTTTCCTATTCATAGATACCTATGATAAAATTTAATTTATATATTAGACACTATAGGAGATTAACAATCATAGACAATAAATGTGACAGTTAACACAATTGTAATAAATGTTATGCAGCTTTTCTTTCTCAAAATATCTTTTTGTACTGTCTTCATCCTTCTTGTGATAAAGTGACAGGACAGAATGCCAGTGCAATGAGATGAAGTGAGGTGAGTGAGGCAGGCAATGTGCTGTAGCATCTGGCCCTTATTGACCTTCTGATAATGCATCTAAAATATGATAATCCACTCTGGGTTACCATAGATAATTTATCCATCATGATGTTGACAGTTGAATGTCAGGAGCAGATGATGATGATGGTTGGTAATCTTTGATAGTTGAAAGATTTTTTTCCTCAAAACCTTTTTGAAAACCATTGTAACCAGAAATTTTCCTCTCTTTTTAGTTCATCAATGTATTGCTGAATAAGTTATAACCCTTCAGTTGTCATAGGGGTAACATTAATGGTATACTCCAACTGAAGATCATATTCCATAATTTTGTTCTATAATATCTCTGTAATTGGAAACACCCTGGCAAATTTTAGTACTGTCCACATTGCTGTTTCTGCCTTTAGTTCCTTTCCATCTCTCTCTTGCACTGCAGATGACTCAGTAAGTCCTTCCAGTTCTTCAGTTGTTCACACTTCTTGATGTCCTTCAATATATTCTAATTTTTCCTCACATATGTCGGCAAGTTCTTTTCCATCAACTCCTTCTGCTGTGTGAATGATTTTTCTAAGTTTTCCAGCAATCCCCAGGAAGTCTTTAAAATCATTCATGACTTCATAACTAATTCGAGCAGGCATTTACAGTTTCTGGTTTTAACTCATTTATTGCTGCTCTGATATATGCTAATGTGTCAGTAGCTGTGACTGATTTCCAGCATTGTATTATGTCCAGATCAGGGTTTGTATCAGTTGTTGATTAATGTAATCAAATATCAGGAGAGTGTTCATGGCCTTGACAAACTGAATAATGCTGTGGTCAAGGGGCTGAAACAATGAGGTTGTATTTGGAAGTAAAAATACAACCTTGACATTTTAATTTTCATAGCAAACATCTTTAGCATGTCCATGTACACTGTCTATTATTAATAGAGTGTTAAATTATAATCCTTATTCTTTCAAGCATTTTTTCACTTTTGGGATGAAGCACTGGTCTAACCATTCCATAAACAAGATGGCTGTCACCCATGCTTTCAGATGATACTGACAAAACACAGGCAGATTATCTATACTTTTATTTTTGAGAGTGCATGAGTTTTTCATACTGTACATTGTGCCTGGCTTCATCAGATGCCATGTATTAGAGTTAATTTTTTCTTCCATATTTTATGCTGTGGGACCTCATTTGCACTTTTATGAACATCAGTTCTATTGGGCATTTTCCACCAGAACATGATTTCATCACAATAAAAGGCTACTTTAAGTGGTGTTTTTCTTATTTGACTTCAACTCTGCCATAAATGTGATAGCAACTTCTTCACTGGAAATGCTAGTAATTTTTATATTTTTTATTCAAATCTATCCCTGCATCTGAAAAACCACTCTTACTTGCAATATATGGCTTTGTGTCATTTGCTTCAGAAAACCCCTTTTTGAAGTCTTTATATAGGCTCAAAGTTTTCTGACACAACTGCCCGCCATCAATTAGAACACATTTTTTTGTGTCCTTTGCACACAAATTTAATGTCTTTTCTCTGTTACATAAGCACTTATCAAGCATTGTGGCCATATCTTTTGCAGTTAGAGATATAGCAGCACAAGAAGTATTAATTTCTTTTTCTTTCTCTACAATTGCAAGTATAGAAGATTATTGTTATCATAGATCTTAACCACTTCAGTATAGATTTTTTTCTGTATTAAGTTGAGAACTGTCACAGTTTTACTTAGAGGAAACATTTTACAGTTTCTTTTTGTCATATCAAAATTTCCAATACCACCATTCTTGCACTTTAGGGCCATCAGTAAGTAAAATAGAAGTTATTTGAACACAAGCATTGCAAAACCACAACAGTTAATCTGATAACTAGAATAGCTACTAACTGACTAACAAGCAAGTAGTGTATGCAGTGTGAACAAAGAATGATTCACATCTCCCGCTGGCAAAGGGAGACAGTGTGAGATTTCATCACTTCCCTCAGAACAATGCACAATTTAAAACTTATGAATTATTTACTTCTGGAATTTTTCATTTTATATTTTTGGACAACTGTTAAGGCAACTACTGTATATCATCTGGTCCTCAGAACCATTCCTCTAGTTCTTAAGAAATATTGTTTATATAGTGATGAAATATGTTCTCTGGTTTTCAGTTAAATACACACACACATACACCCACACACATGCTCTCAGAGAAATTTTGAATTTACTTGACCATGAAAAGAATTAAATCTGTAATTGTTCACTCAAATATACACAATGTTCTATGAGGCAGCGACAAAGCTCTCACAGTAGAGGAAGAAGAAGACAGAAAACAAACAGCAGAATATAGAAAGTTTGAGGAAAGGAAAGAAGCCCTCATGTGTATATGGCCCCTGAAAAACATCAGGCATCTTCATTGCTGAAGGTTTCCAAACTCTACTTGTCTTGTTGCCATTGTAATCTGAAGAAACCTTTTTTCCTCCTTTTATATTTAGTTGGTCTTTACTCCTTATAATCATAGACACTTAACAGAGATATCCCAACATACTTCTCTATATATTCAATATGCATCTTCAAATCTATTTATTTGCTAATGCCTTTATTTGTTGTGCAGTTTTATTCTCTCTTCTGTTCAGCTGTTAGTTCAAAGATGAAGTCTCATTTCCAGAAAGCCCTCCCTAGTCTTAAATCATCAGTCCTTCATTAAACATCTGTGATGCTTTTATATGTACCATATATTTAACAGTTTATTTCTACAACTTTTTTTGTCAGTGAGCATATGCAATTACAGTTTAGCCTGTGAACATATTTGTAATCACAACTTCAGGGTCTGACCAGTTAGGCATGGAATCCCACAATTGCAAAGAGTCATGAAAGTTGTTCAAATGCAATTCCCACTAAAAGCAAGACAAAAGTGGTGAACTATACGTTTGCTCTATTAGTGTGACACAGGAGAACTAAATTTTGGTCATGTCAGCTTTCACATACCTAATATCATACTCTATAATATTTTATTCCCCTCCATTAAACAGCTGAAACTGCCTACATCACACAAGAAAATTCAATGCCATAACCTGCAATAGAGAAAGTTTTATTTTCAAGCAAATATTCTGGATAGTCCTATAGAGGAACTTTGGAAAAGAGAAATATATTGATTTTCAATATAACAGTGTTTTGCTTATCAAAGGGGTTTCAGAATTATTTCAAATATTGGAAACATGTGACATGAATACAGTGTTTTAGGAAGTCTAAGTCTTCAAAGAAACAAGAAATTCCTGATTAGTGTCTACCAAACAAATATGGGAGGAAAATGTGGCAGTTCACTCCCAAAACAGTCCCAAACAATCAGCCATTGAAAATCCTCTGAGTGTCTCTATGAGTCAAATGTGAATGGATGGCACCTAAGAACAGCAACCAAACACATGACTGAAAAAGCCACATATTTTCCCCTAAGTCACCTTATTTGAATAATTTGGCCTGTTGTGATGTTGCATGGTCATTCTCCAACTACAGATGAGTCCATTTCTGCAATTAGAGGTGGTGCTATATATCAACCAATGAGACACTGGAAAAGGACAAAAACAAATCCAGAGAATGGAGAAAATGGCAGGTGACAGGCACTCAATGAAGCTATTCCACCTGGCTATTGGGCCAGGCGATTAACCTGCACTGCTTCAATTTTCCATTTTCTCATGAACCTGAGTAAACTCATGCTGATCTCTCTTGCTCTCTGAATTGTCAAGGCAGATGTTGGCATAAAGCTGGCTTGACAGGTATAAAAATATGCTGAATTATCTATCAACTAATTGCAGCAGTTGGCTGGAGCAGAGGTCAGCTCTGAGTGGCCAAGCAGAGAGCCACAAAAACAGTCTATCATTTTAAGGACGAAAACAAAGGACAATGTTGTCTATTGATTTAAGGGAAAAGTGCTATGCTACATGTGAAAACTAAATAAATTATGAAACCTGGATAATTTACCACACTGACAGAAGCAAAATTAAGAGATTTAGTTTCCCATACCCAGTTCATTCACTAATGTCTCTGCAGAAACTTTTAGCAGTGTGGCATTTGCTGTAATTGTATTTTTTTCCTATTTTCCTTTTTGGGCTTAATTTGCAGGAAGTTTAGCAGCTGTGAAGCTGCTCATCTGATGACCCTGGAGACTAAAGTCTGTTTATTGGCAGTGAAGAGAGGCTGAGGGGGCCTCAAAGTCTAGGCTATTATTGTAACCTTTGCCATGCATGTTTCCCTCAATCTGGAGATGGATGAGCTAGGAGAAAGGGGTCTGTGAAAACCATAGACAATGACTAAGCCCATCTGTACAGTGTACTTTTTGATTTGGGCATGATGAAATTAAAGAAATCAATTCTGCATTTATTCCAAGATACTTTGTCCAAGGAAGGTCTTTTTAAGGACACAATAGCCAGAGTCCAGTGACTTGATGATTACTAATGGAAAATGTTGAATTAGATCTCTGGCCACTAAAACAAAGTTTCATGTCTTTTCTAACCAAAAAATAACTATGCTAAACATGCAATGGCACGTGAGCTGAGTAAATCTCAGGTTTTGTCATCAAACATCAAAGGAAACTCAAGGTTTTATTTCAATGTTGGAATACTTCACCTTGCTGTATATCACTGTTTTTTTTTCTCTAAACTAGTTGTATCTCTATCATAAGATTTTTTGAAGATTAAAGAGTTAATACATATAATACAGTGCTTAAAAGAATGCTTGACACAAAAAGATACTGTCATATTAGCTATTACTTCTATTCTGATATAATAAAATAAATGACTATCTTAACAGTTACCTTATCTCAAAGTGAGGACTTTTAGAAAATGACGTTAAGTAGGTAATTTCTCCAGTCTTCATTGACTATTTAGGAAAAAGTTCAACCATTCTTTTTTCCCTTCCTATTCCCCCCATTCCCCCTTTCCTTGCTCTCTGCCTCCTCCTTCTCTTCCTCCTCTTTCTTCTTCTTCCTCATGTATCTCAATTAATAATTATTCTGTTAATGTAGAGCTCTTAAATTTTGAATTCCTGTCTCCAATTCTGTGTCTCTCTAGTTGTACATAAAGAAAAAGCAACTACATCTTTGAAGCTCTTTACACTACTTTGTGAGTTCATAGAATGAGATGATCATATGTTTCTGGAGAAGGTCCCACACAGTGGCCACTGATTTATTTCAGTTACATTTCGCATCTACTGGAGCTGTGTAGAATTTTTAGTCCTACTATTGATTATGGCTTTATAGTATTGATTCCTTAATTTCTTTTGATCACTCTTTTAAAAAGTATCTTCATATAGTTGATTTCGTATGGAATCAGTGACATAATTTGGTGTGCCAAGAGAAAATGGGGATGTGAGTCCACTGTTAAAAATTATTAAGAATTCCCATCCTGTCACAATAAACTAAGGGGTTCATCTGAGAGCTGCAGGCATTCTATGACTGTCCAACTCACAACTACAGGAAGTTGGGCTTACTTTTAAGTGTTCAGATCTTGTATTCAAAATCTAAACTAACCACACACATCAGTAACATCTGCATTGGTATTATGATAAAAGCTATTTTGTCTGGCATGTGGACATAGGCCCTTTATGATAGGGTTTTTAATAAGTTTAAAATTGCTAAGCAAATATCCTTTTATTTTAAAAGCTACAATCTTATCTGACTTTTCAGTTGCATCCCTGAATATTTTAGAAATTGATAATACAAAAGAAGAACATAGGTCTCAAATCTAAACACAAACCCATTATCTCAGCTTTGAAAAAGAACTACTCACTAATTAATTGGAGGGAGGAAAATGTAATAGCAAGGTGAAGAAAGGAAGGAAGGAAGGGAGGAAGGGAGGGAGGGAGGGAAGGAGGGAGGATGGATCTGAGGTGAGGACCTACAAAATCTCCTCTCATGTTATATTTTACTTATAGTCCACTAACATTTTTGTGAATTGATATAATACTCGTATTACTTACCACTATTTATTAACATGATGCTTTATTTCTTGAAATCCTAATAATTGAAAAATCAAAATATATTCTTATGTGACATTTTCTTAAAGTTTTTATGTTTTTATGTTCTCTATTTTTACTGTGGGAGTTTTACATTTAAAAAGTTTAAAAATATAATTAGCTAGGTGTTCATCATTTCAAGATTTTTTTGGTGCTGAAGATGAAACCCAGGGCATTTCACATGCTAAGCACAGCCCCTGGTACTAAACTATATGCCCAGCCTTTATCAATTCAAGTTTTAATACTCACTTTGCAGTATTATGATCATTTCCAAGAAATTCAATTAAAATATTGCAAAGCAGAATATTTATTATATTTTAAAGCAAGAAAACTAGAAAAAATTATAACCAAGAAATAATACTAATGGTCTTATATCTCTACACACTAAATCACAAAGCATTAGTAATAAAAGAAGTATTGTTGTTGTTGTCAGGTGCGGTCGAGTTGGTATCCGACTCATAGCGACCCTCTGTACAACAGGGGAAACAATATTTTCAGTGCTTCTCTGCTGTTCATAGGGTTTTCAATGGCAGATTGATTTTTGGGAGGGGTTTGCCAGGTCCTTCTCCCAAGCCTACAGCTTCTGGTGTTCCCAGGCGGTCTCCCATCCAGGTACTAACCAGGCCCGACCCTACTTAGCTTCTGAGATCTGATGGGATCGGATGCCACAGGGCTACAGCTGCAGGCAAAAAGAAGTATAGCTATGATTTTATTACAGAGAAAAAAGTGCAACTTTTCAGATATCATTGATCTCTGGTTAACAATAATCATTGTAGGAACTATCACCTTAAAGTTTGTTAAAGGAGTATTTTTTTAAATGATCCCTGCATGAGCATTATTATTATGTCCCCCAGTTTACAGTAGAGGAAACTCAAAGAAGTGATTTTTTTAAACATTGTATAGCTAATTGCAAAATACCCTTGAGAACTTGTGGTTGAGGTTATTGGACTCAAAGAACAGAAGTGACATCACTGCAGTGGATTACAATAAGTTATTTGGAAAGATAGAGGAAAGGAATGATTGGTTCATGAAGCATAAAAAAGAACTGCCACAAGCCTATTCACTGATTAATTCATGTTAATACTCATTCATACATTTATTCAAACATTTTTTCCTCTAATAAATACACACTGATGAAAAGTACAAGCAAAACAGATGGTTGTCTTATTCAACAAAAAGTAGTGAATTGAATGCATTCTTGACTTTTCTTGTTGACAGCTTCATTATTGTGAGGATCGGAAGTGATAAAACTCTGCTATGAATGGAATTCTCTTAAGGATGAAAAATATTGCTGAAATGCAAGTAATGGCAATCTTGTGAAGAAGGGGGATAGTGGGTGCTCAGCTTTATAAAAGGCAGATTTGAAAAATCTGTAAAATATTTATCCTCAAACTTGTCTGCAAAATGAAAATCTGTGAAGTTGATTTTGAAGAGGATAAAGCCCTTCCCCAGTGGTTCTAATCAGTTTTAATTAATTAGTATTTAATTAATTAGGATTAAACTCACATGAACTGTTTGTGTGTGTGAGAGAGAGAGAGAGAGTGAAAAAGAGAGAGAGAGTCTAGTGCATGTTGGTATACACTCTTAAGTTTGCAAAAGGAAGTTCAAGGAAATTATAGCAGAAACTGCAGAAAATGCTTACCTAACTGGTAGAGTGGGAATAGGAGAGAAGAAACATATCTGAGAATGTTGCTGACCTATGAAATGATTTTCAGTTTTGATTTTTGTAAAATAAATGTTTTATTAAAATTAAATAAAAAGTAAAGAAGAAAAAGCAAATACTAAATTCAAAAGTAAACAGGAACCAGTGAGTTAGAATCCTAATTACTTAGACTATCATCTAAGAACAAGAAGAAAATGTAACAAACTCTCTTGTCAATTATATAATATTTACCTAGTATGTTTATTTTATTATGATGGTTCTGTAGCAATTCTTTATTTTATTTTATAATGATATTTAATAAGTATAAGTATAATTATGTATATAATAGTTGGTGATGATCATTGGTGAAGGAATATACAATTACTGAATGGAAAAACTTGAGAAAGAACCCTATGGTGCTGGATTCGAATTGGAGATCTTCATATAGATCCATCTTTAGATATCAGATATTCTTAAATGTAATCTGCAAATGAATCTAATCTGCACTAGAGTTCTGGTGATTTCTTAATGGGAAAAATGTTAGTTTACAATTCTAATCTGTTCCTTTCCTTCTACTGCTCTTTCCCCATAGGGCAACTGAACAAATAAGATAGTGAAGTGATGGAGAACACTAGAAACATTTCTATGTTACTTATGAAATATAATGACAAGTGTGATGAATAATAGGTAAATTATAATGATAATAAGTACATTAATAAATTATTGTATTGCTTTTAATGTCATGTACAATAGTTGTATAATTTTCCCCAAAACCAGCTTTCAAATCTGAATGTTGTCCACACCTGATTCTAGTCCATATCTGATTTTTCAGTCCTCTAAAACTGTTGAGAATGTGAGAATTGGATTGAAAAATATTCAGTATACCCCCTCCCCCACAGATCTGCTCATTGAAAAGACATGGAAGCAATGAAACCATAATACCCAGGAGCACATATACTATTGCCCAGTTCAGGTTTCTCGTCACCACTGAAAGGAACAAGCATTTTTGGGGGAAAATAAAAGAAGGACTTCTTCATCCAGCTCATGGAAAATCTCTGTGACCAAATCTGAAACAATATGAGTATAAAAATGATGACATTACATTATAAATATACTGAATACAATACAATCCATAGTTCTATGATACTCAAAGTAGAAGAGGAGGAACAGAGAAAGGCAATCTTATTTTTTAAAAAATATTTCCTCTACATTTACTAGAAAGCATTGTTTCAGATTTATTGGTCTATAATTTTATTTTCTCCTAGCATCTTTGCCTGACTTATGCATCAAGGTAATGATAATATTGTAAACTAAATTTGGAAGTCAGCATAAATTTAAAATTCCTCAGCAAAATATGAGTAAACTGAATTCAACAGCATATTGAAGGATGCATACACCTTGATTAAATGTGATTTACCACTGAGATGCACTAATGTTTTGAAATATGATACTCTATGTTAACAGAAGGAAGAATAAAAGTCATATAATCATCCCAATCAATGCAGAAAATACATTTGACAAAATCTAACACCCTTTCCTATTAAAAATCCCCAACAATTTAAGTACAAAAGGAATTCATTTCATCACAATAAAGGTCACGTATCAGAATACTACAGTTAACATTGTACTCAAAGTTGAAAAGCTGACAACCTTTTCTGTATGATTACTAACAAAGCAAGGATGTCAACTCTTGCCATTTTTACATAATATTATAGTAGATATCCTAAGGGCAACAATTAGTTAAGAAAAAGAACAATAGACACCCAAATAAGAAAAGAAGAAACAATATTGTCTCTGTTTGATGCTAATACAATCTTACCTATGCTGTTGTGGTTATTTAGGTGCCATCGAGTCAGTATCTGACTCATAGGCACAACACTATTGTCAATGCTTCTTTGCTGTTCATAGGGTTTTCAATGGCAGATTGATTTTTGGGAGTGGGTTGCTGGGTCCTTCACCCAAGCCTACAGCACCTGGTGTTCCCTGGCAGTGTCCCACCCAAGTACTAATCAGACCTAACCCTGCTTAGCTTCCAAGATCTAACGGGATTGGATGCCACAGGGCTACGGCTGTAGGCATCTTATTTCTAGAAAATCCTAATTTCAACAAAAAATTTCAGAATTGATAGATGGATTCAGTTATGTTGCAGGAAACAAAATCAACATACAAAAATGATTAGTATTTCTATGTAATGCAATGAAATATCTGAAAAGGAAATTTTAAAATGTCCCAAATAGTGTGAAAAATAATAAAGTACTACTGAAAAATTTAACACATGAATAATAATAATAATAATAAATCAGTGAACATTATAAAGAAAACATTGAGCTGTGCATGGTGGCTCATGCCTATAATCCCAGTGCCTCAGGAGGCAGAGATAGGAAGATTGCAGGTTAGAGGCCAGAGGCAGCTTGCATTACTTGGTGAGACCATGCCTCAAAATAAAAAGTAAAAAATGGGTCAGGGGTTGCAGCTCAGTGGTAGAGTGTTTGTAAAGCACAAATGAGGCCCTAGTTTCAACCCTAATACTGCAAAACAAACAAAAAGCAAACACACAAACAAAAGAAAAGAAAAGGCATTGGTACAGGAAATTGAAAAGGCATACATACATGAAAAGATGTTCCATGTTCATGGATCAGAATTAATATTATTAAAATGTCCATGCTTCTCAAAATGATACTCAGTTTCAATAAAATCCCTATCAAAATTCTACGGTATTTTCTAGAAAAGAAAATAGTGGAAATAATCCTAAAATTCATATGAATTCACAAGGACCCCCAGTAGCCAAAGAAATCTTGATCAAAAAGGAACAAAGCAGGATGCATAATGCAGCTTGATTTCAAAATATGTTATCATAGTAGAAATGGCATGATATTGCCAGAAAAAGACACACTGACCAATGGAACAAAATGGAGAGTGAAAAAGTAAGCTCAAACACTTACAGTTATTTTATTTTCAACAAAGGTGCCAAGAACGTCTTGAAAGAACTGTCTCTTCAATAAATCATGCTTTAACAACAACAAATATCGGGGAAAGGAATCTGTATTCACTGCTAATGGTAATGTAAATTAATCTTGTTTTTGTTGTTAGGTGCTATCAAGTCGGGTCTAACTCACAGCAACCTTATGTATGGTTTTCAATGGTGGATTGTTTTGGGAGTGGGCTGCCAGGTCCTTCTCTATAGCCTGCGGCACTCTGCATTCCCAGGTGATCTATCATCCAAGGACTAAGGAAGCTGACCTGGCTTAGCTTCCATGATCAGATTGGGTCAGATACCACTATGAAAATCAATAAGTAGTTTCTTCACTAATTTAATAAAATTAAAATTAGAGCTTCCATATGATCCTGGCATACCATCTCTGAGTATGGTCAAAAGAATCAACATCAGCTTACTATAGACACTCCTACCTACAAATGTTTATTGTGGCACTATTCACAATAGTCACAATATAGAATCAGCCTACAGGCCTAGTTGTAGGAAAATTGATAGAACTCGAGACTATCATGTTAAGTCAATCCCACAAAGAAAAATATTATATGTTTTCTTTCATATGTGGAAGCTAGGGGGAAAAAGAAGAACTAAAAGGAGGACTACTAGGGAAGTATAGGAGAAGGAGTAAAAGGGACAGTGGAAAGAGAGAATAAGAAAGAGGAATAGCAGGGGTGAATATTATCAAAATGCATTTTATACAGGTATAAAAATTTCATAATGAAACCCCTTGGTACAATTAATTTGTTGTTGTTTTTAGGTGCTATTGAGTTGGGTGCAATTCATATCAACCCTATGTACAACAGAATGAAACACTCCCCAACAATGTGCTATTTCAGGCACTATGTCAGTGCTTCTCTGCTATTCATTGGGTTTTCAATGACAGATTGTTTCAGGAGTGGGCTGCTGGGTTGTTCCCCTATTCTTATGGTGCTGGAAATCAAATTCAGGGCCTCAGAGAATGCAATGCAGCACTCTACCAACGGAGCTAAACCTCAAAATTTGTATAATTACTGTGCACTAATAAAAATTTTGTTTGGAAAATAAAAATGAAATTGGTCTCATTTCACAACATATATGGAAATCAACTGAAAGTGGATCAAACACTTGAACACAATGTATGAAACTGTAAAACTATTAGAAATATAGGTAAAAGAAAAACTCAACATTGTTTGGTGCAATCATTTTTTTGTATATGACTCCAAATGCCCAGGTAACAAAAACAAAAATAGACAAATGAGATTACATTAAACTAAAAACATTCTACATAACCCCCCAAAATAAATAAATAATGAACAAAATATACTCTACAGATCAATAAAAAATATTTACAAGCCTTATATCCAGCAAGGGATCATCATGCCAAATATATTTGGCATTTAACTCAATAGCAAGAAAAATTAATAATCCATTAAAAATAGATAAAGGACCTGAATGAATTCTGAAAAGAATATATACAAATAACTAACAGCAGCCAGACATGATAACAAATGACAAAAATCCCAGTGACTCACAAGACTAAGGCAAGAGGATCTCAACTTGAAGGTCAAAGGTAGCCTGCACAATTTAGGGAGATATTGTCTCAAAAATTTAAAAAAAGGGTAGGAATTGGAGGTGCAGTTCAGTAGTAGAGCATTTGCCTAGTATCTGGGAAGCCCTAGGTTCAAAATTCCAGTACTTAAAGAGAGGAAAAATAAAAACTAAAACTCAATGGGTATATGAAATAATGAACAGATTTATCACTTCACGTACATATTTTGTGGTGTAAATATGCTAACTTCTATTCTCAGCAATTTTGAAATATTCATTATTACCACCTATGGTTACCTTACTGTGCAGTACATCTCAAACTTATTACTTCTGTCTAACTAAATATTTTATATTTTAGATTATATTTTTATTTTTATATATTTTTTATGTTTTTTATATTTTTGAGGTATGAGAGATTTAAGAGAATAAGTTATCAGATAGACCTTTGAACTACTTCAGATATCACATAGTGTAAGAGACACATAAAATCATATGTTTGGCAGAATTATCTAGTGTAGGAGAGAACTCCACATCATTAAAGATTACACAGGAAGCAGTACTATTAAGGCTCCTTCTCCTGGTTTTCCCATTTCTCTCCTACACTCCCACTATCTGGAGTAAACCATGATATTGTAATGTGAGCTCCCTGGCTCAATGTTGTAAGATTTGTGTCAACAGCCTTGGCATAAATTCAAGCAGAACTTTGTTCTCTGATGATAGTAACTATGTTTTGTCTTCATTTCTTTAGTTAATCATCCTAGAAATTAAAGCATGTATTGCTTTGCTCTTGTTAGTAAATCCTGCTCTATTCTGAACTGAGTTCTAGTCTTTTTTTTTTTTTTTTTTTTTTTTTTTTTACTTTTTGAGACAGGGTCTCGCTAAGTTAGGCAGACTGCCTCTGGTCTCAAACTTGTGATCCTCCCACCTCCGCCTCCTGAGCTGCTGGGATTAAAGGCGTGTGCCACCGTGCCCGGCTTCTGAGTTCTATTCTTAAATCTGAACCCAGAGGTACAGATTCATTAGCAGCCTAGAGACTGCCCATATGCAGATTCCAACTTTTATTGATTATATTTTAAATTGTTATCTGCTCCAAATCACTCAATATTGTACTTTGGTCCTTGATCTGACATTCTGTCATCACAAGGAACATTTTATTATTGATTTTATTATTGTAAGTAAACAAGCATATATAAATTCCAATTATATTCTAGCTACCAATATGATTTTGTGGAAGAATGTAACAATTATACATTTCCAACATTCAACTGATCTCCAAACTACAGTAACTCACTCTAGAGAGTCTGAAGTTTAAGATTATATTCTGAATATTTGTTATATTTACTCACATATAGTACATAATGTGTCAGTTTTTTAAAATATGACTCAGTGGTATGTACCGAATAAAAGTACTTTCCAGACGTCAGACAGAATTTAATGTAATGGGTCTAAAAGAAAAATATGGGATTGTAGAGGTTTGATCATGCATATATGGAACATTTACAGATAAATGTAAGTCAGTTTATTTTAAATTTAATTTTCCTTCTTGAATGTCTACATAAGGAACAATATAGACAACATTTTAATCATAGTTTTTCATATATTCATAAAGAATCAGACTTAAGTTTATAAAAGATTAGAAAAATCTACCAATACTCATTAAAAGAAAGATCACTATGCCGTAGTTTTTCAGATCAGAATGAAACTCTCACTCAATTTTTAGATTTCAGAATACTAGGAACCAAAAAACTTCTCTCTGGATTCCCAGAATCCAGGAATTTGCTTCCATTTTGTTTGTTTGTTTGCTTTTGTTTCGTTTTTGTTTATTTTTGTTTCAGTACTGGGTGATTGCACCCACAGACTTGCACATGCTAGAAGAGTATCACTGACTGCATGCTCAGTTCTTTTTTACTTATTTTATTTTTTTAAATTTTGAGTTAGAGATTTGCTAATTTGCACAGGCTGCCTCTGTCTTTGAACCTTCCATCATCCTGATTAAGCATCTTGAGTAGCTAGGATGTCACATGTTCATGTGCCACAACACTCAGTTCAGTTTTTAATAACTATGGATTCTTATGATGACCTGTGATTTCTCCTGGAGTACTCAGAAGCCATCTCATAGCACTTTCAGAGATCCTACTTGACGTGGCTAATTAGTCATAGGAATTTTGAGATCCTCAACAAAACATTTAGAAATAAGTAACAGTGCTAGTCATGGTGGCGCATGCTTGTAATCCCAACTCTCAAGAGGTGGAGGCAGGAAGATGGCAAGTTCAAGGCCAGTGTAGGCTACATAGTGAGACTATGTCTTAAAAACAATCAGGACTAGGGATGTAGCTCAGTGGAAAAATGCTTGCTTAATATGTGCAAGGCTCTGGATTTTTTCCCCAGCCCTGGAAGAAGAAGGAGGAGGAGGAGGAGGAGGAGAGGAAGAGGGAGAAGAAGAAAGAGGAAGAAGGAAGAGGAAAAGGAAGAGGAAAAAGGAGGAGGTGGAGATAGAGGAGGAAGAGGGGAGGAGGAGAAGCGGAGGAGGAGGAGGAGGGGAGGAGGAGGAGGAGGAGGAGGAAAATGACTTACCCAAACAAAATCAACCAAACAAATAATGAACAGAAACTAAAACTTAATCAAATCTACCATCTGTGTTACATTATATTTTGACAAAAGGAGTCAGAAACATTTGTCGAACTTCATACATGCTTTGCTTTACTTCAAATGATTGAAAAAATGAGATATTTAAATCTCTTAATTGGCCATTAAAACTTTATATATTTCATCTTTTAAAAGGAATGTCCTAAAGTTAAAGGGTCATTGCTGCATGATGTAAGTTGATTTCATTTTTCGTAGCAAGTGCTTTGCTTCTATTTACTTCATTTTTAAAAAATATCTTTCTTTTTCTGTGTGTCTGTTTACTCATGCTCTATTGTTTCACATAATCTGGTGTAGTGTTCTCTTTTATCTTACACAAAGAAATGTGAGGTAAATCTGTGAAATAAAAGCATTATAAGTAAAGGTTCCTGGGGAGAAAAGTGAGTTGGAAACAGGGGCATGGCACTTGCATATTTGTAGCTTTACAAAAGAGTTTTTCAGTACATCTGGTTCAACCTAACGCTTTTTTGATATCCTAGATGCATCCGTTTCCTCTGTAGAAAATAATTTTTTATCATTACCTGGGATTTCTGTGGAAATCAAATTGATTATAGACTGGTAAACACACTGATATACATGCTATGTGACTGATTGTATTTATTTTAATTGACACAAAAATTGTACATGTTTATGGGACAGTACGTTATGTATTGATATACAGATACATTGTGTAAGTTTCCAGAGTAAACATTTATCATCAATTTTTAACTGTTAAAGATACTTTCATAAAACAATCTGCCAGAAGATTTCAATTAATAGAAGTAATTAATGCTCCTGTTTTTCATAAAAGTTCTGTGTACCATTACTTTTTCTTGATACAAAATGGATAGGGAAAAGAGGAAGTGTGTCTTTCAGCAACTCTGTGTTGTGACATAATAGCACAATAACTACATTGTCTCTTAGCCATTTATTATGTTATGAAAATTAGAAAATAAACACATTTGAGTATTTCCTTTCCCACTCTTATTCATGGAGGATGTTTTAAAATCTCAACAGCTAACTTAAATGGAGTGAGTTTTTCTTAATTTGATAGTTGTACATGCTAGATTCTTTTTACTGTCTCAATTTGATGAATATTTACAGGTACATATGTTTTCTAATTCAGAGCTGGATAAAAGTGAATATTCACATGCAATCTGTGCTAAGGGGGGAAGAAAGGTGAGAGGCGTTAAATGTGCTCCAAGTTCTACCCATAAGAAATCTTTAGGAGAGGAAAATGTCCTACTGCAGACCACTTTAGCATGGAGAACTCGCCATACCCTGGGGAAACTGCCTTTCTTACTGAATCTATATGAAGCTGTTTCACAAGTGTACTGATTCTAAGGCAAGTCTGCACAGCATCTGGAAAAATTACAAGAATAATGACTGCTTTGGACAAAATAATGTGTCTCCAAAAATATTGAATAATAGATGCTGTGAGTAACTTCCTAGGTTAAGCTACCTTCTACCCAGTGTCAGAATGATTGCTTTCTTTGTGGTAACTAAATTGCATATGAGCAACTATCCATTTATTTGTAGTGGCATTAAATCCTCTTTTCTACAAACAGTAAAAGCTCCATTTTCCCAGCTGGCCAACTTTTATCCTACCCACCAACTATGCAATCAAAAATAGGAAAAAATGTAAGGCCAACAAAATGCTGAACTATTCTATCAAGCAATGTGTCAAGGCCTAGGTCTTTACTGCCCTTTAAGAAAAGTTACTACTTTTCTTGTGCGTGCTGATAACCTATAGTTCATACCGATGGCAGTTATACCATTCTCGTTGCCCTCCATTCACCACCACTTTAAAAGACACACTGATATTTATGAACACATAAAATCTCACATGATCTATTTATCTAACTAGATAGGTTCCATTATAACATTAACTCAATTCTCAGCCATAAATCTTTCTTTGAAAAGTTGCCATAATATAAATATTTTCTGAGAAACCTGCCAAGGGGAGGTAAGAAGTTGAAATTACCCAAATATATTCAGGTCTCATAAAAGAAGTGATAATGTATTGATACAAAAATTAAACCTTGCCAGTCGCGGTGGCGCACACCTGCCAACGGCTCTGGAGGCGGGGGCAGGAGGATTGCAAGTTCCAGACCAGAGGCAGTCTGCATACTTTAGCAAGACCCTGTTTCAAAAAGTAAAAAAATGGGCTGGAGGCGCAGCTTAGTGGTCCAGCACCTTCAAAGCATGCAGGCACAAGGCAACCACAAATAAATAAATAAATAAATAAATAAATAAATAAATAAAATTTAAAAATAAAGAAAAAATTTAACCTTGATCAGAATATCAAAATATTTTTCTTCACTGGGAAATTGGAAAATAGAAAATCATGAATTGTTTATTATTTTATAATTTTTATGTTATTTTTTTCTAATAGATGCACATACATATATTCTTCATATGATCACATATATTCACAAATTATACCTATAAGTACTGAAAATAATTGATTTTCATAATAATTTTCCCTTCAAGAAAACACATTCTGATAAAACAGTAATTGTGATAATGGTACATAATGTTTATTATATGTTTATGTAGGCACTACACCTACTTCTAAGTGAGTATATGTTAGCTAATTATTACAACATTCCTATGAAGTAGGTACTTGTAAGTACAACATTTTACAGATAACTAAGGTGCAATGTAGAAAGGATTAAAAATACTTGATAAAATAATTATTCAAATTGACTTACTCCCTATATTTAAACTGATCACTTTAATTGGTATATTATTATTGTTGTTGTTAGATGACATTGAGTTGTATCTGACTCATAGCGACCCTCATAGGGTTTTCAATGGCTGATTATTTTCAAGATGGCTTTGGGAGTGGATTGCCACATCCTTCTCTCATTTTTGCAGTACAGTGGATCAAACCCAGGGCCTCAGAGACTTCAGAGCGGCACTCTACTAACTGACCTAGCTCCTCCAAAACGTTACAGTGTCTTTTCAGATTATTCTCAGGGCAATAAGTAACATAGACACTCCTTGATTTATGATGAGGTTATATTCCAAAACACCCATCATACCTTAAAAAATCATAAGTAAAATATGTTCTGAATACACCCGATCTACCAAAAAGTGGTAGTTTAGCAGCATAGGAGACTGTGTAGGTAAGGTTATTTACCCTCACAGTGGCATGGCTAACTGGAAACTAATGTTCACTGCTATAGCCCAGCATCAAAAAAGACTGTCAAAACACGTATCGCTAGCCTGGGAAAAGATCAAAATTCAAAATTTGTAGTATGATTTCTTCTGAATTTATATTGCTTTTGAACCATCATAAAATTAAAAACAATTCCTAAATAAAATCACCATAAATTGGCCACCAACTATGAATAAAAGTCAGCTTATAAACACCATAGACTCAATATATTTTAAGCATAAAATCCTAAATGTAAAATTTAATAAGCATTGTCTGATACTTTGTCTTGCAGTTTGGTCCTGAAGTCAGGTCAAATAACAGACATATTTGGCAAAAATAAATAAATGCATAAACAAACTATGTTTTTTTCCATTTTTAAAAAAATTGATATATACAATGCATATATACACACACACACACACACACACACATACATACACATTGTATGTATATATACATTGTGGATGGCTGTTGCTCTTGTTAGGTTCCATTGTGTCGGATCTGACTTACAGCCTATCTATGTACTACAAATGAAATACTACCCAACAATGTGTCATCCTCAGAACTATTGTCAATGTTCCTCTGTTATTCATAGAGTTTTCAATGGCTACTTGTTTCAGGAGTGTACTGCCAGGTCCTTCTGCCAAGCCTCCAGCTCCTGGTATTCTCAGGTAGTCTCCCATCCAAGGAATAACTAGGCCTGAATCTGCTTAGCTTCCAAGATCAGACAGAATTGGCTGCCAGGGTGGTATGGCTGTAGAATGTATATATATATATATATATATATATATATATATATATATATATATACACATATGTATTCTATATATATATTCTATATTATATTCTGCCCGCAGCTGTAGCCCTGTGGCATCCAATCCCGTCAGATCTCGGAAGCTAAGCAGGGTCAGGCCTGGTTAGTACCTGGATGGGAGACTGCCAGGGAACACCAGAAGCTGTAGGCTTGGGAGAAGGACCTGGCAACCCCCTCCCAAAAATCAATCTGCCATTGAAAACCCTATGAACAGCAGAGAAGCACTGACAATAGTGTTTCCCCTGTTGCACAGAGGGTCGCTATGAGTCAGATACCGACTCGACGGCACCTAACAACAACAACAACAACATATTATATTCTATATATAAATATTCTATATATATATAACTTACAATAGTCATATTTTCTTGCTAAGGTAGCCACTTTATCTTTATCCTTATATAATGATTATTTTTGTCTGTTCTTATACTCTTTGGCCCAAAATCTAGTTTTTTTGATATAAATATATCCACTGTATCTTTTGATTTCCATTTGTATAGAAAATCTTTATTCATAACATTTAGTTTAATCTAATGTATTCTCATAGACAAAGCCAGTCTCTTCCAGGCAGCATGTAGTTGGTATTGATTTTTCATCCAGACACCCTAAGTCTTTTTATAGGAGAATTTAATCCATTTACATTCAAGGTAATTATTGATAGACAAAGACTTACAGTTCACATTATGTTCATTTTTTCTAGCTGTTTTGTAGATTTTGTTCTCTTGTACTATCTCTCTTTTTGGTTAAATGATTTTCTCCAGTTGTATGTTTTGGTTCACTGCTTCTTAATAATTTGCTTAAAAATAAGATATACTTCTTTGAATATATCTATTATAGGCTTTGCTTACCAAAAATTCTTATAATTATAATGAGTTTTTTAAGTTAATCAATACTTAACTTTAATTACAAAAAAACTCTATACCTTGAACTCCACTCCATCACCACAATTTCATTTTATTTTCAGTACTTGGGGGTTGAGGATTTTGCAAGTACTCTACCACTGGGGTACATCCCTAGCCCATTTTTTATTTTTAATCTTGATACCAGGTCTAAGTTATGCAGGCTGCCTCTGATTTTCATTTTCTTTTCTTCTTTTTATTTATTTATATTTTTGTCTTTTTTCATTTTGGTACTAGGGATCAAACCCTGGCTTTGCATCTGCTAACCAAGTGCTCTACCACTGAGCTAAATCTCCAGACTTTCAACCTGCATTCTACCTGCCTCTGCCTCCAGAGTAACTGGGATTAAAGTTATGAGCCACTGTGCTTATCTCCCAATTTCAATTTTTTGTGTCATAATTTACAAATTTTTATATTGCATTTCCTTTGATAAGTTATAAAAATTCCCATTATTTTAACAGGTTTTTCTTTTGATCTTCATACTAATGATATGTTATTTATATACTATGGTTACATTAATACAATACTCAGAATCTGACTGTACTTACTTTTACCAGATGCTATTTGTGTTGCACATTAGAGCATTTTCTTTCAGCCTGAAGTACTTTTTAAATTCTTTATATTTATTGTAAAACACATCTCATGGTAATGAATTTCATCAGCTATTATTCATCTGAGACACTCTTTTATCTCCTGGAATTTCTGAAGGATAGTTTTGCTAGGTATAGAATTAATTGTTGTCTGTTGTTTTCCTCCGTCACCTTGAATATGCTGCTCTGCTCTCTTCATCTATAAAATTTCTTCTAGATGTACTAGAATTCCACTGTATTATTTCTTCTTTCCTCTTGTATATTTTTATTTCATTATTTTTCTTTTTGTTTGTTTGTTTTTGTTTTTTTATTAAAGTCTCACTATTTTGCCCAGACTGGCCTCAATCTCCTGGGTTCAAGTGATCATTCTACCTCATCCTATCAAATACTGGGATTATAGGCATGTGCCACTCTGCCCAACACTCTTATCTCTTTTTCTCCTTTTAAGATCTGATAATTGTCTTTGATCATTGTCAGTTTGAATACATGTTGTGGAGTATTTTTATTTGTATTAGCCTCATTAGGGACCTTTAGTTTTCCAGTACCTAGATATTTATATATTTCTCCTCCTTCTCCTCCTTCTCCTTCTTCTCCTTCTCCCTTTTCTTTTTCCACTCCTTCTCCAACTCCTCCTCCTCCTCTTCTTCCTCCTCCTCCTCATTCTTCTTCTTCATTTGCAGTATTTGGGGTTTTGAACCCATGGCTTCATGCTAGGCAAGAGCTCTCCAAATGAGATGCATCTATAGCTTATTTTTAATTTTTTATTTTGAGACAGAGTCTCCCTTAGTTACACCAGCTGCCTTTGGACTCAAATTCCAGATCCTCCTGCCTCAGTCTCCTCAGTCACTGGGATTACAGGCCTGTGCCATGCCACCCAGGTACTATTTTTTAAATAAGCCTTTTACTGCTTTATCTTTCTCGACTTCCGCTTGATAACCAGAAACTTGTGTATTTGTTCATCCAAAGATTATGAACAGACCACAGTTGCAGTTCTAGGACTAATTTCAGGACTTTCATTGATGGTCTTGCCTAGGCTAAAATCCAGTGGTCTTCCAAGTTCAGCCCAATGCCATACTGGAATCCTATGGTTAGTGAGGCTAGCATAGCACTAGGGGCACCGGAAGTTCATGACCTCTGTGGTTTCCCTTTCATTTAGGTTTGTCCATAACCCATGGACTCTGGAGTCACCTACCTGTGATATGAACTGGAACTTGATTCCATTTTTCTAATGACCACATGTTCCCAACTGCTCTGGCATGAGTCTAGAGGCTCTGCCAGTAGGTCTTGGCCTTGGATCAGGAGCCATGTGCATCTGTCCATTGGCAGATTTTACTGTGGCCAGCACATTGTTTGGGAGGAAGGTGAAGTCCTATGTGCATCTCCTTCTCCTTTCCCATGCAGATGTTGTCACTCTCTAAGCTGTGTGGTCTGTGTTTGGGGGAAAGGTGATGTGGATAATCTAAAACTGTCCTTCTTACCTGCATCAAAGCATCTTTCTTCTAATTATTCCATAACCAGGTACTGTGATATCTAACATGATTTCTTTAGTTCTTATGAATGTATTTTCACAAATAGATACTTGTTCAAATTGATGTTTTATTGAAAGACAATTGTTGGAGATTCCTATTCTTCCATCTTGGACTACTATCTCACTCCCAATATGTTTTTATAAGGCAGTTTCAAATAAATGAATCAGAAAAAATAAAGAACTAAAAAGATGACATAAAATAGATTTTTTCAAATTATTAAACATATTTAAAACTAAAGAAAAAGGTATCCTATATAGCAAATAAAATAAACTATGACTAAAATAAATATTAGGTTACAAGCAAAAATAGAATTCTCTAGAGCAGGAAGTATTCACTTTAGGTATGGCTGAACCAAACTAAGATGTGCTGTGAGGTCATAGACTTAGAATGATAAAATAAATAAATTATATACTAAAGTGTTTATTAATTATATATTGAAATGGCAAAGTTTTGGTATCTTGTATATATTGAATTACATAAATCATTGTAAAATTTTGAGGATATCATTTCTTTTAATGTGACCCTCAGAAAATTTTAAACATCATGTAGTCCTCTCATGCTCTAAGATATGTGGATAGTACAAATTCTCATGTACTATTATCTCTATATACTGTAATATGTTAGGCTCTATCCATGTTATAAAAATTAATGTTAAAATCTTGAGTTAAAAAATTTTTAGAAGAAATATATGTGCAATATATGACTATAAAGTAAATTAAAAGAGGATATTAAAAAGCCTAAAATATAGAATGACTGCAGCTGTAACCCTGTGGCATACAATCACATCAGATCTTGGAAGCTAAGCAGGGTTGGGCCTGGTTAGTACTTGGATGGGAGACCGCCTGGGAACACCAGGTGCTGTAGGCTTGGGAGACGGACCGGCAACCCATTCCCAAAAATCAATCTGCCATTGAAAAACCTATGAATAGCCTAGAAGCACTGAAAACAGTGTTTCCCCTGTTGTATATAGGGTCACTAGGAGTCAGATACTGACTCGAAGGTAGCTAACAACAACAACAACAAAATATAGAATAATATGTTTTCAAACATATTATATGGAAGATTTTTCATGAAGAAATGAAAACACATTCACTGAAAAACAAAATAAAAAACAAAAATACCCAAAAATTATGATACATATTAATCAGCACAGAAGTTAAGCCATCACTATATAAGAGAAAATACAGAGCTTCAAAGATGAGCCAGTTGCTTGAAGAAAATTTCATGGTACAACAAAGAATGAAAATTATAACAACACACACTAAACACATACCGTAATAATGGTTAGGGTCATGGTTTCTACCCCTAGACTTCACTGTCCTGGATTTGCCACAGATGCTGTATGCCCTTGGGCTTAATTTCCTAGTGCATTATTCTTGGTTTTACCTAAAATAGAGTCTGAGACAAAAGCTTCTATGTCAGTGGTTTGCTTAGTTTTTTAATCCAAAGGAGAATGCATGCAGGACAATGGGTGTGAAAGGGAAGGGAGAGAAGCCAGTTCAAATATGGTTTATCAAGTTGTATACTGCCTTAGGGACTTTCTGGGTCATCTTATGCAATGTATTTTAGAACTTCCTGTAACAAGTGAAAAAAGGAGAGTATATTTCTCATTGCCTTCTGACCCCATAGGTCAGGAATATATTACAAGCATTTCATACCATCAGACTTTATTGGTCCTCGTCCTGACTGTGAGTTGTACTTGTACAAAAGTAGAGCTCTGGTTGCCCAATAATGTGGGGTTGGTGAAGTCTAGGAGCATGAAATGGGACTCATGCTGAGTCTGGGCTGGGGTTTAGTTCAGTTGATAGAGTACCACTCTATGCTCTCTGAGACCCTTGGTTCCAACCCCAAATCCACAAAAATGGGAGAAGGACATGGCAATCCACTCCCTAACCAATCTCAAAACAGTCAACCATTGAAAACCTTATGAAGGTCCCTATGAGCCAGACCTGACTCCCAGGCACCTAACAACAACAATGCTTAGTCTAAAGCATACCTTGACTTATTTTATGAAATTCATCAATATCCCTTATAGTAGTAGCTAGGCAGGAAGATAAATCAAAGGAATTCTGAAATGACATCTGTCTCGGTGGTATGAATACATGACCCACATATTCCAATTTTCTCACTTGGATACTGGAATAGTACTTTGTGCACACAATTTTATGAGAGTTAACTGAGTGATTATATAACATTTAGCACAAAGTCTAAAACAATGCCTGTACCAAATGAATCTTAGCACTTTAATCATTTGGAATAAACTATATTATGCTGTGCAAAAATAAATAAATTCCAAATTTTAATGGATTAAAATTAAAAAGTTATGTTTCTGTTTTGTTCAGTTTATCCAATGTGGTTTGGCAGCAAGAATCTAATCATTGTAGTCATTCAGGAATTAAGGCAAATGAAAGAGTCACTAACATGATAACTTTGATAAAGAAAAGTAAAAACGATGGAAATGTAAAACAAATTTCAGAGGGCCAAAAGAAAACGTTCATTTGATTCTTTTAACTATGCAAGAAGTAGCTCAGAGAATAAAATGGCATCTGCTTTCCTATTATCTTTTCCATGCTTGTGTCCAAAGGACCCTGAGTTTCAATATGGTCAAGGACATTGAAGACTTTGTATACAAATTACAATGAATATAACTGTGTTAAAACCAAGAGATACAATGAGAAAAAAATAGGAGGTAATTATATATTCCACAGATAAGGACTTTGTGATGGTTTATGAACACTACAGGGATGAAATTGATGAAAGGTCAGAAAAAAGGGAAGGAGTTACATGGGAAAGAACAGAAGTACAGAGTTAGAAGGGGTACACAGCTGGGTCCTTCCTCTGTTATTCAAAAAAGATACTAGCAAGCCCATGGCTTCTGCTGGCATCTTGTTTTCCAGAACCCCTCCTGCTGTGCTAATGAGGTGAAAAGTGACCTGCCTGCTCATTTTTTGGCTCTTAGTAATAGTGTGACATGCTGAAAAGCTGACTGTGCATACTGTGTTAGAGATTAGATCACACAATCCATAACAGATGCTCTTAGGGTCTTTGAAATACCAAATCTGAAGTTTCAAAACTGCATGTGTTTTTCATCTACAATGCTGAAGGAGTAACTGCTCCTGTTAATTGCACACCCTTTCACATATGGTTCCTTCATTACAACACGTCACAAGCTACTTGCCTACAAATTACTCAGCTTGCCATTCCAAGCAATAATTATGAATTATGAAGAGCCCCAAGTGTCTAATTTCACCTGATGACATATCTTACACTCTGATTCTTCTACAAGAAGATACTGTCTTTCTTTTGATGACATTACTATAACTTTTAAAAGTTAGATTTGCAAACTCAGCCCTCAAGGGGCCTTTTATATCTTTTGTCACCAATGAAAGGGATTCTCCTTGGCTATGTCTTCGAGGTCAGTGCCCACAGAATATATGTGCGTTTGTAGGTCTGTTTGCCAGGATGGAGTAAAGAAGACAAAATAATATTTACCTGCAAGTAAGGACAGCATACTTTTGATGAATTATACTTTTAAAAGAATGTACCGAAATTGTTAAGTTTTGCATAAAACAAACTGAAGTCTGTGTAATCACACAGTAACCTGAACATGAAAGTAATACTTGAACAAGCTTTCTGTCCTTGGTCTATGATGAAAGAGGAAACAGGTTTTACAACAGAAAGTCAATAGTTTAACCAAGACAGCTGGGAAAATGTATATAAAGACAGGGTCAAAAACAAAGAACAGATTCTCTTTATTGTGACAGGAAAAATAACAAGGGAAATACTACTAAGATTCCTCTAAGTATTAGAACTTCCTAAACAAGAGTGAGCAGAACAGAGGCAGGAAAAAAATATTCATGTTACTAGTGGGAAATCAGAATGGCATTCCAGTTTTTAATAGAGAGAACTTTCTAAAGGGAGTATAAATTTAAGTGCAAAGAACAAGGGTCCTGGTCTGAGTGTAGAAGAATGTAGATCTTCAGATTCTTTGAATGGGATTTTTCTTCTTTTTCTTATCCTTTAGTATGTTGTAAGCATTTGAGATTTTTTCACTCCTTGGTCATCTAGGGAAGGAATATGAAAATTTCTAAACAGATCTATCCATTCAGAAGATTTAGAACAAAAAGATTCCCACTGTGTCAATCTTTACACCAAAATGGTAAGCAACACCATGAGGATCATTGTCCATGCACATTGGAACAAAGAGGGGGCTATGCCCACCCACACCTCCTGGAGCAACAAGCAAACTAGCTTCATTTGAGCAGCTGCTGTCTTTTGGTTCATCATCAGGCAAGAGGCATATATGAGTTCTTCCCTAATTTACTCCACTTAGTTATATTCTTTATAACAGTTCCATAAAAACCAAATGACCAAGAAAAAGAGAAAATTTTTGTACCTAGTCTGTGTAAATGAGGGTAGAAGTAATGTATCCTAAGACTCCCTGAGCAAGTAATCTGCTTAATGAATCCATTTTTCACAAACATGAAAAACTAGTATCAATATGAAAATAAAAAATGTATTTACTCATCACGCCTGCAGTCATAGCCCTGTGGCATCCGATCCCGTCAGATCTCGGAAGCTAAGCAGGGTCGGGCCTGGTTAGTACCTGGATGGGAGACCTCCTGGGAACACCAGAAGCTGTAGGCTTGGGAGAAGGACCTGGCAACCCCCTCCCAAAAATCAATCTGCCATTGAAAACCCTATGAACAGCAGAGAAGCACTGACAATAGTGTTTCCCC